>PVJC01000684.1:0-113087 GCA_004026665.1 Murina feae | reverse complement strand
TCTCTCTCTCTCTCTCTCTCTCTCTCTCTCTCACACACACACACACACACAACACACACACACACACACACACACACACCAGCCAGGTTGGCCAGGCGGGGAGGGCTGTGGGGTGTGACATGTGGTTAGAGGAGATACTAGAAGGTAGGGCGTTCCATAGGCCCCATGCGGCTGGTGGGGCGGGGCAAGGGGCAGAGCTCCTAGATGTAAGGTCCAGATTCGTTCTAGCATTAAACCCGACAGAACCTCTCCAACCTCCTCCGCGGTCGGTCCCCAGGGACAGACCTGTGCTCTCCTAGAACATCTCACTTCTTACTCCCTCCTCCTTCAATGCCACTTCCTCATGAAGTGCTCCTCTTGCTCAGCTCCTCCGCACCCTTGACCGTTTCGCGGGGCACATCACGGTCTGTCCGTCCGCCCGCACACCCCCCTCCACACCCGCGGCAGGAGGCATGGCATCCCAGCGCCTGCTCCCCGTTGGGTCTGCAGGAAGCACACTCAGGCGCGGTTCCTTCAGGTGGCGGGACGTGCGAAAGGTGCAAGTGGGGCGCCTCCCTCTGCTTGTGGTCCCACCTCAGGTAGAGCATCACCAGCAAGTGGAGGAGGTGCGGCTCCAATCAGCCGTCGGGCGGGGCCGGCGGCCCCTGCCCGTGACCGAGGGGCTGGTGGAGGTCCGGCTTCCCAGCGGCTGGTCCAAAGTGTGCGACAAGGGCTGGAGCGCCCACAACAGCCACGTGGTCTGCGGGATGCTGGGCTTCCCCGGCGAGAAGAGGGTCAACACGGCTTTCTACAGGTGAAGGGTGCGGGCGCCGGGCGAGCAGCCCTGGGTGGAGGGGTGCTCCGTGGAGAAAGGGGGTGAGCGGCGGGGCTCCGGGACAGGGGCGGGGGGAGCGTGTCGGGAGGCTGGAGAGGTGAGCGACGCCGTGGGACCGCGGAGGGCACCCCCGGCCGCTCCGCCGCCCGAAGCCCGGGCGGGGCAGTGGCGCGTCGGTGCCGTGACGCCAGCGCTGGGCCGGCGGAGTCCCCGCCCCGGGCCCCGGGCCCCGCCCCGCAGCGACGGTCCCGGCGGTCACGGCCTCGGCGCCGGCGCGGCCGGGGTCCCGGGTCTGAGTCCCGAGAGGGCGAGGGCGCGCCCTGCCGAGGTGGCGCGGAGCCCGCGGCCTGTCAGTGCCCGGCGTCCCCCCCAGGGCGGGGCGGCGTGTCCCCGCCTTGGGGCCCAGCCTCAGGCCGCGGAGGCGCCGTCCGCTCCGCCTGCCGCAGGGCCAGCTTCCACAGTGACCCATCGGCCCGACCGGCTTGTCCGGGTGGATGGAGCGTCCGTCCCCTGCGGACTGAGGGTCCCAGGGTCGACTCCGGTCAAGGGCATGTGCCTCGGTTGCGGGCACATCCCCAGCAGGGCGTGTGCAGGAGGCCGGTGACGATATTCTAACTCTCTATCCCTCTCTCTTCCTCTCTATAAAAAAAATCAATAAAATATATTTTTTTAAATTACGAATCGCATCGCACTGTTGACGGGCTCAGTGCTTACACCACTCGCTTGCCTGGCGCATCTAACTTGGTCATTTTGAGAAATTTGGAAACCTTTGTGCTTGCTTCGGCAGCACATATGCTAAAACTGGAAATGTTTACTCTCTGTAATCTACTTTTGCAGGCTGAAAACTGCTTCTTTTCAGCCTTTCCTTAGATCAGTTTTGCCGAAAGCACTCTTGACATCTATAGGTGACCTTCCGCTGGGCGCACTACCTCCGACGCGGTCTGACAGGCCTGGTCAGAGGAGGGGAAATGAAAATGCTCAGCTTCCAGTAAGGCCGGCCTAGATTTTGCTTTGCCTTTCTGTTGAGGCAGCAGCCCTTGGCTCATACTGAACTTGTAACCACCTGAAACCAACTCAGGTCTTCCCTCCTCTCTGCTCCTGACAGAGCAGCCTGTTTGAACCTACATCTCTGCTGAGTTTACCCTATAAAGTTTGTCACATCACTTTAAAACCATTTTAAAAGTCATGATGACTGCAGGAGATTATCTTGAATCTTGACATTATATGCCCTGTGTCATCCCTCCCAGCTTCCTCTGGTAGACAAACATGACTGCCTGTGCCTCTGGCTCCATCGGAGTGGCTGTGAGAATTGCTGAAATGTTTAAAACCAACGCCTGACTCTTTATGAAAGTTCCCTACAGGTTTACATCAAGCCGTTAATCATTGTCTGTGAAATGTTTGTTCAAACGACCTGGGACACACTGAACACTAAATGATGTAACATTTCACCATCTTATCTATAATGAAATCCCAGGAGATTTTGTTAGTTTTTGCTAAAATCCACATACATTATGTTCACAATTCTCCAGCCTTCTGATTTAGTAATCGTTCAAAAAAGAAAATCCTGGTGGTTTGACTGAGCTAATTTTTCCTGAAAGTCGTGTACGTCTCTAAGGATTACCATATGTTTTTCCCCAATGTTCACAAACTTTCTATTTCATAACTTACTCTAGAACATTATTTATCCGTAGGTTGAGGAATCCTTTTTGAAAGTCAATACGTGATCCAACTTCCAGTCTTTTCCATTCTTGCTCAAATTGTCCTTGTCTTGGCTCTGAGACACATCTGAAAGTTCTTTCATTCCCCCAAAATATACTTTATCTGCTCTAGTGACACAACTGTTGTAAAACATCTATGTGCTGACTCCTCTACTATTATTATCTACCTTGGGGCGGTATTTCTTTCTCTGTGCTTATTCTTTGTCTTTCCTGATTCAAAACCAGGTTCTGAAAGATGAGTATGAGTTAAATAGCAGGCGTTTCGAGGGAAAAGGATAGCATGAGCAAAGGTGTAGAGATTTGTTCATTCAGTATTATTTACTGAGTGCCTACGGTGTGCCAGGGATTGCAAGGATTCAACAGTGAACAAAACAGACAAAAACCCCTGATCTCAGAGACTACAGAAGAATTGGAAAATAAGTAACATTACAAAATGTGAGCATGGCAAAAGGTGTGATCATTCAAAACAAAGCAGTAAAAGGGTTATAAAGTGGCAGTGGGACAGCAGTTGTAAATAGAGTGGTCGATAAAGGCCTCTTTGAAAAAGGCATCATTTGAGAAAAGATTTAAAGGAGGTAAGAGCAAAGGTATGCAGATATCCAGACCAGCATTTTCAGGAACAGGGAGTGTGTACTGGGGCAGGGAGCATTCTTGGCATGCTCCAGGAGCCCCTGGGGCTGGAGCCTGGTGAACGAGGAAGAAAATTGTAGATGTGACGTGGAAGAAGGGAGTGAAAGAATTTAGGAGGCTTTACTTTCACTCCATGTGAGGTAAGGTTTTGCGCAGAAGTGTAACATCTGACTTCCATTTTTAAAGATTGTTTTCTGCTTAATTAAGGATAGACTGTGAGGGATACAGTAGAATAAAGGAGGCAGACAGACTAGTTAGGAGGTTATAGTCTCCTCAAAGTCAAGTAAAGAAAGTGAACCAGTGAACATGATGAAAACAGTATGAAATTCTGTCTTATAGTTGAAGGTAAAACCAATACGATTTGATGAACTTGATGTGATGTGAGAAAAAGAATGGAATTAAGGATCATTCCAAGGTTTCTGGCATAAGCTAAGCATGGAGTTGACCTCACTTGATAAGGAACACAGCGGGTGGAGCATGGGGGGAAGGGTTATATATAACTTTTTATTGGTTCTGTTACATGTGAAGTTCTTTAGGGCATTGCAATGATGAGGCTGAGTAGGCAATTAGGTGTATGACTCTAGAGTTCAGTTGAATGAAAGTATTTTAAATCCTGAAACTGGACAACATCAAAAAGGGAGTGAGTGCCAGAGAGAGAGAGAGAGAGAGAGAGAGAGAGAGAGAGAGAGAGATATCCAAGGACTGAATCTTGAGAACTTTAAATATTATGAGGTCAGGAAGATAAGGTGAAATGCAAACAGTGAGGTGGGTAGAAAGAAAACCAGGTGAGTACGGTGGCCTGGAAGCCAAGTGCTTCAAGGAAGGGAGAGTGATCCACTGAGTCAGTGCTGCAGATGGTTCTAAAAACATAAGGACTGAGAAGCAAACACTGACTTAGCATTGGGAAAGTCATTGTTAATCACTCAGCTGTTACAGTATCACAGTGCTTGTGTTCAATTCACCCTTTTTTACTTAAGAATGTCCCCAAAGCCATTCACATAACTTCTATTACAGTATATTGTTGTAACTGTTCTATTTTATTAGTTATTATTAATCTCTTACTGTATCTTATTTACAAATTAAACTTGATTAATATATATTTTTATTGATTTCAGAGAGGAAGGGAGAGGGAGAGAGAGATAGAAACATCAATGATGAGAGAGAATCACTGATCAGCTGCCTCCTGCACACCCCCTATTGGGGATTGAGCCCAGCCCGCAACCCAGGCATGTGCCCTTGACTAAAATCAAACCCAGCACCCTTCAGTATGCAGGCCAACGCTCTATTCACTGAGACAAACCAGCTAGGGCTATAAATTAAACTTTATTGTAGGTATGTATGACTAGGGGAAATAGTATATATAGGGTACAGTACTATCCACAGTTTCAGGCACTGTTGGGGGTCTTAGAATGTATCCCCTGTACATAAGGTGAGACTACTGTATTTCTAAATTTCTAGATAATACTATGTTTTTCTTAATACTACTCTGGAGTTCAAGATGCTCCCTCTGAGTTACTGGCCAAAGGAAGTGCCAAGTATACTTTATCTTAGACATGTTTGAGAAAAAGACATTTGGAGAAAAAGTTTCACACTATACTTATATGATGAAAGCTTCTAAACTCTTAGTAATGTCTCAAGAAAGAGACCTGAGAGCTACTGTAGACCCTTGGCTAGCACTGCTGGACATATGAGATGTTTTGGCAAAAACACCAACTAAATACATCCTCAGGGAGAAGCCAGGGCAGGAAATACTCACCAGCTTGAGCCTTGTTTAGAATCTATATTAAAATCTTAGTGCCTCTGCACACTGTGTACTATATGCAAATATGACTCCTCAAGAGATACAGCAAAGCCCTACCTGGTTTGGCTCAGTGGATAGAGCGTCAGCCTGTAGACTGAAGGGTCCAGGTTTGATTCCAGTCAAGGGCACATGCCAGGTTGCAGGCTTGATCTCCAGTGGAGAGCGTGTAGGAGGCAGCCAGTTGGTGATTCTCTCTCATCATTGATGTTTCTATCTCTCCCTCTCCCTTCCTCTCTGAAATCAATAAAAATTTTTTTTTTAAAAAAAGAGAGACACAGCAGAGCAGAACATGTTGAAAGAAATGATAACTAAGATAATAACAGGGAATGTCATAGACTTATAAGAACAGACAAACATAGTTGCCTTCATTCATACACAGTTGGACAGGACAAAGGGGGGGATTAAAGTCTTTGATATCAAAGGGTGAATGAAAAGAGAAACAGATCTAGTTTCCTGACCTTAGACTTAAGCCAACCTTTTGAAGAATAAACGAGGTCAAATATTTAGGCCAATTAAAAAGAAATAAGGTTTTGCCCTGACCGGTTTGGCTCAGTGGATAGAGCATCTGCCTGCAGACTGAAAGGTCCCAGGTTCGATTCCGGTCAAGGGCATGTACCTTGGTTGCGGGCACATCCCCAGTGAGAGGTGTGCAGGAGGCAACTGATTGATGTTTCTCTGTCATCGATGTTTCTAACTCTCTATCCCCCTCCCTTGCTCTCTGTAAAAAATCAATAAAAGATATTAAAAAATAAAAAGAAATAAGGTTTTAGAATTCATTTCCCTGGAAGTAAGTTTGGGAGATGAGCTGAGTTTGTGAATGACTAAAGCATGTGGGATTTAATGTGGGCAGGAAAGGGGCTGTCATCCTGGCCTCATATTCCCTAGTCAAACCAACTTAATGTCCTCAAATATCCCTACCTCTGGTCCTTGATCCTGGTTCACTAACCTCAGGCCTGGAAATGCCAGAAGCCAGAGAGCATCCAAGAATAAAAAGACAGTTCACCTGCCTAGATGTGACCAGGCCAGTTCTCTTTCCTCACCTGGTCAGTGTGGCAAGCCTAACAGTCCTAACACCTTCCTACTTCCACCCTTCCCTTAGCCCTCCCTCAGGTTTAGATCAGCCGAGAGTTCTTATCCCCCATCTACCTTAACCTAATGTCTGTGGGTCCAGGCATAGGAGCTCCGTCGTCCTGAGTCCATGTCGTTCGTTCACTGCTGCTCACCCACCTGATCATGTGCCTGTGAGGCCAAGCAGCTGGGAAGGGTAGAGCCTTGCAAATATCTGATGCTCTAACATCCTGCCACCAAGAACACTTTGATTCTTGGAAAAGAAACCTTGCCCCTGGCCCCAGCCTTTCCCACTTGGTTCTAGACTGATCCTGACTCTGCTATTGTCTTATCCTCACAGAAAGTTGAGGAAGCGAGCGGCCAAAGCCTCCGCCCGACGCCCCAAGCCCCTTGGCAGGTAATGGGGCGAGAGCCCTGGGGCCTCCTGCACGCCTCGGTGGCCCAGGAGGTGGATGGATGGAAGGCAGCCTATCCATGTCCATCCCTAAACCCAAACGGATGAATTAAGGATATGACTGGGGGTGGGGCAAGAAGGGAGGCAGCCATGGGAATGGGCAAGCTTTGACCTTACGAAGCACAAGGAGGAATAACGTAGGAATGAATGGCTGAGGAAAAGCCTCCTCATCCTTATGTTTCCCCCAAATAGTTGAGCCACCCGCATGCTTTCTCACCTTCCCCCAATCTTTACCTCCCTTCATTCACCACATTCCCTTTCTCTCTTCTGCCTTAACCTTCCTCTTACCTCCTCCCCTCCCCCACCTGGACTGACATCATTCGATTTCTCCTCATTGTTGCTGAATCCAGAGAGCAGCATGAGATCCTGAAATACAGTTGGGTGGTACCCAGCAGTCAGTGTGTGTGGCACACTAGGCCACCTTCACTCCACCCCTTCACGCTCTGCACAAGGGGTTCTTCCCAGAAACAGAAAAAAATCACCCTCTGCCTTTCCTGGGCCACGTACCTAATCACACTTCCACTAACTTCTCTCTCCTTTTTTCAGACCAATCACCAAGCGTAAAGTCAAACCCAAACCCCGAGTGGGCAGGGGGCCACCCAAGAGGTAAATACAGTTCAGGCTGGGCGGACAGGAGAGGCACTGCCTAGAGATGAGCCCTGTGAGTGAGCTTTGGTCAGGAAGGGGTCCAGGAGAGCCCCCCACCACGAGGGGGAGGAGCAGCAGCTAATACAGACCCCCTTCCGGATGATGCACTAAAACGAAACGTAAGGCTGGTCCTGACGTTGGTCTCTGGGGAATCATGCTTGTCCCGGGGTTTGTGGAAAGCTCTGTAGTTCATCCACTGGCTACCCTTGTTCCACTTGCTTGTTTACTCCCGCAGTGAATTCTAGCAGAAACTCTGGCACTTTTGTCCTTCAGATGCCAATGCTTGCCTCTCCCCTAAGAAGTTGTCTGAGAGATCAGTGTTCCCATCCTACCTTTATTCGATTCATTTTTTAAATATATTTTTATTGATTTCAGAGAGGAAAGGAGAGGGAGAGATGGAAACATTGATGATGAGAGAAAATCATTGATCGGCTGCCCACTGTACACCGCACATTGGGGATCAAGCCCACAACCCAAGCATGTGCCCTAACTGGGAATTGAACCCATGACCCTGTATTTCATAGGTGGATGCTCAACCACTGAGCCACACTGGCCGGGCTTCATTCATTTTTTAAAATAAGTGCTACTGGCCTGGACATAAGACTCCGTGTTCCCTCTGGAACCTTTACCAAGGACGGGATCCTCTGTGGCCCCATTGACACAATTAGGCTCCCAGTTCCCTAATTTTCCTCCTGGGTTTCTTCAAAGAGAACACGAGAGAGTGGAAAAGTTCCAAGCCGTGATTACATCTCACTAGGCTTCCAAAGGCCATTTGCACACACAAAGTCTCCCTGATAACGTCTGTGGCAGTGGCTGAGTACAGAGAACCCAGCCCTGTCGTGCCCTCCTCTCTTCGTTGCATTCTGAGATCACCCACTGGTATCCTGGGACCCCTCATTCTCCAGCTCCTCCCTCCATGGCTTCAAAGGGTGTCCTTGTGGTGCTTCTTAGCTTTGGGTCATCTTTGCCCAGCATAACCATACTCCAGCCTTCCCTGACCCTCATTAAAGCGCACTTTGCCATTTTTACTTTGCTAGTTGTGGGAAAGGAGGAGGAGAGGGTTCAGAAGAGAGGTGTCTTTTTCCTGTGATGGCCTCTTTGACTTTTATTTTCAGCCAAACAGGACTTTGGGAGAGTACCTGATCGCTTTGAGCTTCAGAATCCACTTATGCTGAGCTTCCAAAGGTATTCTGTCCAGTCTGCAGGCTTCCTTTGCTGTGTTTATAACCGTTTCCTCCTGTCTTCCTAGCCAATGTCTTCAAGTCATGATCCTTCCTTCCTCTGACATCAAGGGCTGAGGCACATTACTGTGATGGTTCAGTCAAACCAGGCTTACAGGCCCAGTCCACCAATGCTAGTCCTCAGCTGCTTCCCTTCCGCTCTGGGCTCGAACCAGCTGTCCTGGGAAGAACGGACTTCTGTTGTCACATGCCTAGCTGCAATCTCTTATTTCATCAGTGTCAATAAATAAATCCCCTCATTCTCTCAAACATCTCTCCGCAGTTCTCCCAAATTTTAACATCCCTGGTTTAGTCCTATCGTCCTGCTCTGGTGGCTATGGAACATTCTTTCTAATAGGTTTAAATTGCCTCATTAAAGACTCATAGCCAGCTTCACGCTCCTTCTCTGGCCATGTGGACCCTCTAACTCTTGTTTGTCTTGCGTTTGCACATCATCCCTACATGTGCCAGCTCCAGTCTTCCGTGTGCCCGCCATCTGGTCTGTTCTTCCCGTAACTGCCTGTCATACTCTGGCCTGGAGAGCCTGAAAGTCCCTCTGGCCTCTACGGAGCCATTTAGACCCGATACTCACTTGTTTGCATTCTGACTCATTTAGTTAGTCCTGTCTCAGCACCATAGAAGGATCTGCTCACTCTGGCTGTTCAGGCTTCCTGTTCCCGTGGACCACCCCTTCTACCCATCTCTTCCCACTGGGAAGTCCTAGCTTCCCATTCTCTTTGCACAGCAGCCTCAGTCTCAGCCTCCGTTAGGCTCAGCAGCCTGAAACCATTTGGAACAAGGTCTCTGTCAGGCAAGTCAAGACTAGCCGCCCTCCTGTAGGGTTCTTCTGCTGCACAAGGTCCTCCAAAGACCCTCTGTCTGGTTACCCGGGCCCTTTCAGCCTGGAAATTGCCATTCCCTTGGTCCTGTGGGGGCAGCATTGCAGAGAAGAGGGGGAGAAGAGGGATAAAGTGGTCTTGAAAAGTAGCAAATGGTGGCGGCCTGGAATGGGAGGAGGGTTGTGAGCAGAGGCAGGAGCATTGTTTTACCCTGTGGCCCCCCACTCCTGTCCCCACAGGCTGCTGGCCCAGCGGCAGCAACACTCCTTTGGTCTGCACGGGGTGGCGTGCGTGGGCACGGAGGCCCACCTCTCCCTCTGTTCCTTGGAGTTCTATCGTGCCAATGACACCGCCAGGTGCCCTGGGGGTGCCCCCGTGGTGGTGAGCTGTGTGCCAGGTCCTCTCTACGCAGCCTCCAATGGCCAGAAGAAGCAACAACAGTTGAAACTTCAGGAGGAGGTTTGTGAGGCAGTGACCATGACCTTCCCCCCCCCAGGTGGAGAATGCCCCTAGTCTGGCCACCCATGACTAAGCACAGCCTTGACCTTTAAGGACAGAGAGGAACCTTCCAGCGGGGGGGCCACCTGGGACCATTCCCCCATCCCTTCCATGGCTCATCTCCAGCCCTGCTCAGCCCTCTCTGTGCTGATGTTCCCATTCACTGCCACTGGACTGTCTCCCTTCCCTATAGGCCCGAGTACGTCTAAAGGGCGGGGCCCGCCCCGGAGAGGGCCGGGTGGAAGTCCTGAAGGCTGGCACGTGGGGCACAGTCTGTGACCGCAAGTGGGACCTACAGGCAGCCAGTGTGGTGTGTCGTGAGCTGGGCTTCGGGAGCGCTCGAGAAGCTCTCAGTGGTGCCCGCATGGGGCAGGGTAAGGGGGATGAAGGTGGGAGGGAAGGGAAGGAAAAGGTACACAATCCTGGGAGAGTATAACCCTTGGGAAGGAGACCCCTGGACAATGAAAGCCCAATTACAACCTCGATGTTTGATGTTTGGCCTGACCCTAGGCATGGGTGCCATCCACTTGAGTGAAGTTCGATGCTCTGGACAGGAACCCTCCCTCTGGAAGTGCCCTCACAAGAACATCACAGCTGAGGACTGTTCCCACGGCCAGGATGCTGGAGTCCGATGCAACCTGCCCTACACTGGGGTAGAGACCAGGGTCAGTCATACCGTCCCCCTTGGTTCAGGTGCCTCACATCGTGTCCAGTTGTTGTCATGCTCTGCAGTGTGACACTGCCCTAGGCCCCTGCGATATTGCAGCTCCCACCTGACACCATCGCTGTTTACGCTTTACGTGCCTCTGAATCACCCTTCAGCCACATGCCTGCTAAAGACTCCCGGTACCGCTCCCCAAAAGCTTCCCCCGCTCTTCTATTCTGTCACTACAGATCCGACTCAGTGGGGGCCGCAGTCGACATGAAGGGCGAGTTGAAGTGCAAATAGGGGGGCCTGGGCCCCTTCGCTGGGGCCTCATCTGTGGGGATGACTGGGGGACACTGGAGGCCATGGTGGTCTGTAGGCAACTCGGACTGGGCTATGCCAACCATGGCCTGCAGGTGAGTAGGAAGGAGAGGAACCAAGACTATTGCCTCCAAAGCCTGTGTTTGGGGCCAAGGACTGTGGAAATGAGTCCTTTGGCCCAGGAGGCGGGATGGTGGGGCCTTACAAAACACCTACGCCCGTCCCCAGGAGACCTGGTACTGGGACTCAGGGAACGTAACAGAGGTGGTGATGAGTGGAGTGCGCTGCACTGGGACTGAGCTGTCCTTGGACCAATGTGCTCATCATGGCACCCACATCACCTGCAAGAAGACAGAAACCCGTTTCACTGCCGGAGTCATCTGTTCGGAGAGTGAGTGGAGAGCCAGCCAGGGAAGGGAGATTCTGGGCCACCCCTTTTGGAGAAAGAGGGCTTTAATCTGGAGGGATACTCCTTCTCTGTGGAAAACCAACCTCACACACATACAGAGGTGGGGGGAGGAAGCACCCCATCTGTCCTCGCCCTTCACCAGTGACTTCTAACACTCCCCTTCCTTCCTGGGCGCAGCCGCATCAGATCTGCTGCTGCACTCAGCACTGGTGCAGGAGACCGCCTACATCGAGGACCGGCCCCTGCACATGCTGTACTGTGCTGCCGAAGAGAACTGTCTGTCCTACTCGGCCCGCTCAGCCAACTGGCCTTATGGCCACCGCCGTCTACTCCGATTCTCTTCCCAGATTCACAACTTGGGAAGAGCTGACTTCAGGCCCAAGGCTGGACGCCACTCCTGGGTGTGGCACGAGTGTCATGGGTGAGAGGGTCAAGTAGAAGGGCAAAGCCACTGGGGATAGAGTGAACCTGCTGGGGGCAGGGAAGGAAACAGGGGTTCCCTTGTCTCTTGTCCCCACAGGCATTACCACAGCATGGACATCTTCACTCACTATGATATCCTGACCCCCAATGGCACCAAGGTGGCCGAGGGCCACAAAGCTAGTTTCTGTCTCGAAGACACTGAGTGTCAGGAGGGTGAGTTGGTGCTTAGAGTGAGCTATCGTATCTCCATCCCATAAGCTTGCTTCACACTGACATATGCCACGCCAATCCCTTCAGATGTCTCCAAGAGGTATGAGTGTGCCAACTTTGGAGAGCAGGGCATCACTGTGGGCTGCTGGGATCTCTACCGACATGACATTGACTGTCAGTGGATTGACATCACAGATGTGAAGCCAGGAAATTACATTCTACAGGTGCCTGGGGTCTGAGATTTCCAGGTGGTGAGGGGGAGCAGGGTTATTCAAGACACCTTTGAATTATGTTGCCTTTCCCCCACTCATAGGTGGTCATCAACCCCAATTATGAAGTAGCAGAGAGTGACTTCACCAACAATGCAATGAAATGTAACTGCAAATATGATGGACATCGCATCTGGGTGCACAACTGCCACATTGGTATTTGGTGGGAAAAGCAGCCCAGGAAGACGGGACGGGAGGGAAAGCCCCTCATTCTCTTCTCCCTACGTTGTTTCTGTCTTTCTACCCCCCTCTGGGTCTCCCAGCCTCATTTCCCCCAACCCTTCCCCACAAAGGGTCTGTTTTCCTACCCAAACCACCCTTCACTTTACAGGTGATGCCTTCAGTGAAGAGGCCAATAAGAGGTTCGAGCGCTACCCTGGCCAGACCAGCAACCAGATCATCTAAGGTGCCAATACCCACCCACCTCTTCAAACCACCACTGGCCCCTAATGGTAGGGGTCCGAGGCTGCCATTACCTCAGGAGCTTACCAAGGAACCCCTGATGTCAGCAGACCCACTGCAATCATCCAGTGTGCACTAAGGATATGGAACTGTCAAGCCTAAGTTATCAACCTCCTTCCAAGGCCAAGCATGGGGAATCCTGGCGTTCAGGCCCCGCACTGAGCTGAGCTCGAGACAAAGAACAGCACCTGATTAACTGGCCAGAACAGACAGCAGCAGCTCGTTTTCTCGAAGAGCAGGATCAGGATGGTCAGCTCCAGTATATCCTCTCAGTTCAGGGGAAATCAGCTTTACCTTGAGCCTTTCTATGGGGGAAAAGATCAGTGCCCCCTCTTTCATTTTTGACTATAACATGTTGCTAGGTATTATTTTATTTTATATAAAAAAATGTTTTTGTGATTCCTCAGAGCCCAGGGATTGGTGCTGGTGGTTGGAGGGACCTGCCCCCCAACTGGTTCATTTAATCCTCTCTGTCCAGGTGCCCTCAGAGGCTAGGCCAGGAAAGCAAGGTGGAAATCAGAGCAGGAGCCTCATTCTCTTGTTGATTCATTCATTCTGTGATTTCAGGGGTCACATACAAAGTCAGTGTTTCCGGTCCCCGCCGGATTCGCACTGCCAGCTGGGATTGGGTTCGAACAGCTTCATAAATATCTTCAGCATTTTGTACCACCTGCTCCCCAATGGCCAAGATCACATCACCTGGCCGCAGACCAGCCCTAAGGCAAAAGGGCAGAGAGAAAGAAGGGAGTAGGTAGCCCAGTTCAAGGGCACATGCACGCCTCACCATCCCTGCCGCACAGTGCAGCCTCTCCCTCACCGGTGTGCAGGGGAGTCCAGGATGACTTTGTGGATGAGCACACCATGCTGAACATCAGGAAAGCTTGGTTCTCGAAGCTGCAGTTCAGCAAGGATGCTGAAAGGACACAAACCATGCTGTTAACCACTCCGAAGTACTCTCCCCATTTGCAGTTCACCTTCAATTTCTCAAAACACTGGCAACTGTGTGGACAGGGAATGCACTACATGCTCCAGATACAAAGGCAATTCACTTTCTGCCTTCTAGTAGCTAGGAAATGGGACACGTATAGAAAAGATACCTAATTCCATGTAACACATAATGTTAAGTCAGTAGCACTAATCTCATTCTAGAATCCTAAGAGAAGCTTTAAGGGAGTAGGATGTAAGCTGAGCCTAGAGGGGTAGATGGGCCTGATATTTAAGTATATAAAACAAGAACATAAATAAAGACCTGGAGTAGAAAATCAGGTTGACTGGAACAGAATATATTCACGTAGGAAGCCAGGTCTGGAAAATGGAAAATGGTCCCTAAACACTAAATTGACAAACAGATTGTAAATCAAAGCAGCAATGGGATGAGATCAATCTGGTGGCAGTTGTGCAAAACGGAGTGGGGTGAAGAAGAGGACAGCTCTTCTGATATTTCCAAGTGTGAGGTAACTCACTATAGATAAGGACAGAACTGAGAACAAAGCTCAGTAGCAATGCCATATGCCCACCAATGTAGGCGGTCCTCATACCTGGGAGTTAAGGTCAACATCATGACCCCAATGTAGCGGCGCTGGGACCCACTGGTTCCAAACCAGGAATCTGTGATAAAAAGACAAATGAGCCTCATCTAGCTACATCCTTCCTTCCCTTCTCTCTAATCCCAACAGACCCTTCTCCAACAAGGGTCATTCTCCAATGAATGCCCCCACCCACCATTTAAAAACAACCCCCCCATGCCCCAAGCCAGGCTCACTCTTCCTTTCCCCACGATTCAGAAACTCTCGAAGGCGATCAGAAGGGATGGCAAAGGAGATGCCAGCTGTGACCTTCATGGTATTCACTCCGATCACCTCCCCATCCTGCAGGGACAGAGCCCGCTATTCCTTAGCCCAAACCAACAGTGGGAGGTGGGGGCACATGAGCAAGAACAGCAGGGAGTGTTGGGGAGATCGGGTTGGATTTTGGACGATAGATAACAGGGGATTGTTCAGACACTTGACCAAACCTCCTTGAATCAGGGAAAAACCCACCCCTTTCCACACTGACCTGGGGCAGGGATTCTTGGAAAGGATGTCCTCACTCACCAGGTTAACCAGGGGACCTCCAGAATTTCCAAACTGCAGGACAAGGAGAAAATATGGAAGAGATCCAGGGACTCTGTGCCTGGGGGCATCCCAGGACGTAGGCCTTCCCTCCAAATTATCCTTTCCCAGCCCTTTAACAGGGGCCACATTTTTGTAGCCCAACTTCGATATACAGGGGCAGGCAAAAGTAGCTTTACAGTTGTAATACGAATCAGTAACGCAGTAATAAATAAGTAATAACACAAGAATAAACTGTGTTTCGTGTACTCACAACTGTAGGTACTTTTGCCCACCCCTTTACAGGCTCATCCACCATCTATCATACTTGGTGCCTTGCCCCACACAGTTCCGCCCCTTCTCCCAACCTAGATGGCCATTTCTCCCACATCGGTACGCACATCAATAGCTGCATCCGTCTGGATGTATTCCACATTGTTTTGGGGGAGGCCCAGTTCCTTGGCTGGACGCTGAACAGAGCTGACGATGCCGGACGTGATCGTGTTCTGCAGTGCAAAGGGACTCCCCATGGCAACGACGAACTCCCCTTGCCGGACATCAGCTGAGCGTCCCAGGGGCAGTGTGGGGAGAGGTTCCTAAGGGAGAATGGGTGAGAGGGGCCTGTCCCCTGGGGATACCAGCAAACCCACAGCCCCGGGCAGACCCGGCTCGCCCGGACCCCCACCTTGGTCTGAATCCTCAGCGTGGCGATGTCGGCCACCGGATCCACAGCTGTGACCGTGGCTTCATACGTGTCGCCGCTAGACAGCCTCACGCGAACTCGGCGCCGATCGGCCACCACGTGGGCGTTGGTCACAATGAGCCCGTCCGCAGCCACCACGAATCCCGAGCCATTCGAGATCGGGACTTCGCGGCCAGAAAAGGGGTATCTGGAATGGAGGGGGGAGCACGGGGGTGAGGAGGACGGCCTCCTGCTGCTCGCCCGCCCTCTAGCCCGTGACTTCGGTGCCTCTGGGCTACCCCACCGTTACCGGCCCAGGATCTCGATATAAACGACCGCAGGGGCGGTCTTCTCCACCACGTCGGCGATGAAGTTGTACTGGCTCCGGGGAGAGGTGGGCCGCGGGCCAAGGACGGAGGCCAAGACGGCCGGGGGACCCCGCCCCCCGCCCCACAACAGCAGCAGCACTGCGCCCCCAGCGCCCAGTGCCACAGCCAGCCACGTGCGCGGAGGGGATCCAGGGGCCCCCGAGTCCTCCCGGGCCCGAGGATCCGGGGCCCCCGCGGTCAGCCGCGCGCGGGAGTCCCAAGTCCCCGACGTCAGACACGTTCCTGGTCCGGGGACTTCCACAGAGAACCGGGCCCGGAGACGGGGAGTCCCATGAGTCGCTCGGGCCCGTGGAGTTCCTGACGTCAGCAAGGTCCGGAGGTCAGGGGTCAACAGCGGCGCCTTCCCCCAGCGAAATCCCCCCAAAGCCCGCCATCCCCGAAGGCTCCAGCCTGCACCCCGCCCCGCCCTCAGTGCAGCCATCAGCTCCGCCTCGGCGGCCTCCTCGCCCGCCCTATACAGAGGCGGTGCCTGGGACGTAAGCAGGTGACCGCGGGGCGCGGGGCACGCCGGTACCTGAAGTCCTGCCGAGGCGCACCCGGACCCGGATTCCGGGAGGCCGGCTCCACCCCCGCCCCCGCCCCGAGAATGCCGGGAATTGTGGTCCCCCGCGAGGCATGCTGGGGTGGCTAGCCCTTCCGGGGCGCAGGAGGATGTCGCGTCCCGGCACCCAGGGCCGACGCCCGGAGACTCCGCCTTCCCAGGAGCCCCTGCGGCGGGTCGCGAAGATGGCGGCGGCGGCAGCGGCCGGACGCCCGTGAAGCAACCGCGATGGAGCCTCTCCAGGCGCCGGGGCCGGAGCGACTCTTTGACTCGCACCGGTAAGAACGCCTGCGGGGAGACACGCCGGCGCCCGCACGCGCTCGGCTCTCGGCGCCCGATCATCCTGCCTCTCGCCCCCAGGCTCCCGGGTGACGGCTTCCTGCTCCTCGCGCTGCTGCTCTACGCGCCCGTCGGGTTCTGCCTCCTCGTCCTGCGCCTCTTCCTGGGGATCCACGTCTTCCTCGTCAGCTGCGCGCTGCCGGACAGCGTCCTCCGCAGGTTCCGACCCGGGCGCTCGGGGCGGGTCAGGGCCGGGTTCGAGCCGAGCAGCGCAGTCACGGCCGCCTGCGCCCGCAGGTTCGTGGTGCGGACCATGTGTGCGGTGCTGGGGCTCGTGGCCCGGCAGGAGGACTCGGGGCTCCGGGACCCCCGCGTCAGGGTCCTCGTTTCCAACCACGTGACGCCTTTCGATCACAACATGGTCAACCTGCTCACCAGCTGCAGCACCGTGAGTGGGGCGAAGCCAGACCTCCGGGGGCCGTTCCCCGCGCCCCGCGCACGGCCGCCGTCTGCCCGCCCGGTCTTGCCTGGGACACCACGAGTTACTGCCCCGAACCCCGGCTCTACCCCCCATTTGCCACCTTTATCACTTCACAACATTCTTCCTTCCTCTCTTCCCTGTTCCCAGCCTCTACTCGACAGCCCCCCCAGCTTCGTGTGCTGGTCTCGGGGCTTCATGGAGATGGACGGGCGGGGGGAGTTGGTGGAGTCGCTCAAGAGATTCTGTGCTTCCACGAGGCTTCCCCCAACCCCTCTGCTGCTATTCCCCGAGGAAGAGGCCACCAATGGCCGGGAGGGGCTCCTGCGCTTCAGGTGGGTGAGCACAGGGATTGGCCTCCAAATGCCGGGGGAGTCAAGCTGGAGGGCCCTGAGGTTTTCACAACCTCCTTCAGCCCTAACCCCCTCCAGCCTTCGTTCATCTCCTTCCTGCCGCTTCTGGCTCTTACCCCCGAGTCCCCTCAGTCCCCGTTTATCTCCTCGGGCGGTGTGACGGTTCCTGTTTTGAGTCAGGTATGAGCCGCTGGCTGGACTCCCATTCTGTCCTCTCTTGCTTCCAGTTCCTGGCCATTTTCTATCCAGGATGTGGTACAGCCTCTTACCCTTCGAGTCCAGAGACCCCTCGTCTCTGTGGTGAGTGCACGTTGGGTAGGGAGTCTTCGGGGCTTGGGGGAACGTTTCCCACTCCGGGCCCTGACTTAGCTCTTACTTCATGCCTTCCTCTCAGACGGTGTCAGATGCCTCCTGGGTGTCAGAACTGTTGTGGTCACTTTTTGTCCCTTTCACGGTGTATCAAGTAAGGTATTGTCCTCGTTTTTTGGTGGCTGGGAAAAGTTCACCTCAAGGTCCAGAAAGCAGTTGCCTCTGCCCTGTCCATTTGCGGATCTTTCAATAGCAAGGTTCCACCACAGAGGCAATACTCTCTCCCCACCCTCACCACCACTATCCCATGAAGAGAGGCAGCAGCAGGTGCCCCCAACATGGCCCCGGATTGTTGTTTTTTTTTGCAGGTGGCTCCGTCCTGTTCGTCGACAGCTGGGGGAGGGGAATGAGGAGTTCGCCCTCCGTGTACAGCAGGTGGTAGGGTACACAGGCAGGGGGGAGGTGGGGTCTTTCCTTAGGTGGACGGGGACCAGGGCTTGAGACCTTGACACTCCCAACCTTCCGATTCTCCCTAGCTGGTGGCTAAAGAACTGGGCCAGACAGGGACACGACTCACTCCCGCAGACAAAGCAGAGCACATGAAGCGACAAAGACACACCAGATTGCACCCCCAGTCAGGTGTGTAGTCTCTATACACCGAGCTTTTCGTTTTCCTGCAGCTTATTGTGATGTCCTCCCTATTCCTGAGCTAGTCAGTCTTTCCTTCCTCCTCCTCTCCACTCACCATATTCTGGATTTCTTTTTTGCAGCCCAGTCTTCTTTTCCTCCCTCCCCTAGCCCTTCTCCTGATGTGCAGCTGGCAACTCTGGCTCAGAGAGTCAAGGAGGTTTTACCCCATGTGCCACTGGGCGTCATCCAGAGAGACCTCGGTATGGGAAAGGGTAGCCCTACACAGGAAGACACAGAGAGGAAACGTGGGTGATGAGGGGGAAGGTGAGCAGGGAAGCAGGCCCCTTCTCCTCTCCTCCCTTCTCCCCAGCCAGGACTGGATGCGTAGACTTGACCATCACCAATTTACTTGAGGGAGCTGTAGCTTTCATACCTGAAGACATCACTGAGGGGACCCAGGCCCTTCCCACAGCCTCTGCCCCCAAGGTGAGACCCAGGAAATAGTCAGATCCAAGACCTGGGGTGGGTGGGGCAGTCTACATACTCTCTTTCCCTGATGTCTCTTTTTTGATCCTGAGACCCTAGCACAGTGCCTCTCTTGCAAAGTAGGCATTCGATGCAGGTTTAATGATGATGACTTCGCAAGCCCTCTGACATTGTGATCACCTCAGTTCCCCAGCTCTGGCCCGGAGACCCCTCAGCCCACAGCCCTAACATTTGCCAAGTCCTCCTGGGCCCGGCAAGAAAGCCTACAGGAGCGCAAGCAAGCACTATATGAATATGCAAGAAGGTGAGGGGCTTAGAATAATGGGTAGGAAGGGGCAGGCTGAAGAAGGGAGCTGATTATGGAGTTATATGGCAAAGCCCACACCATGTCTCCCCCCTGTGTCCCACAGGAGATTCACAGAAAGACAGGCCCAGGAGGCTGACTGAGCACAGGATGGCACCCAGAGCCGCAGGACGGAGACTGGGGGCAGCCCTCACCCAACTCAACAGGCCGGATGGGTGGGTGGTAGAAAGGGAGAGATGGGGCTCCCCCCAGTATTACATTAAATTCAGGGCTTTCATCCAAGGTCTCTGTTGCCTCTCTGGGTCTAAAAAGCCCCCTGAACAGGTTCCTTTTTCCTTGTTTGGGTGGAATGGGGATGAGGTACTCTAGGTCCGTGGGGGATGGTCAGAATGGAACTGTCTGAAATCGCATCCGCCTCCTCTTGTCAAGAAATGAATGATGTTAAGGAAGTGGGACTGAACTGAAGACCCAATAGCAGCTGAACATAGCTGGGGTGTTCAGCCCAGGTTTGTGAAGGAACAGCTGCAAAACTACAAGTCCCAGGATGCCTTTCACAGAACATGGTATTTATAGAGTTCATAGGCTCAGTGTGATGGCTGGAACATGTTTTCCATAGGCTCCTGTTAAGTCAGGCGGAGCAAATGGCTCCACCCCAAAAGTGTCTAGAGTTGTATTTGAGCCAAGCCCCAGGGTGGAGCCGGAACTGACCTTTGTACTTCGAGCTGGTCAAGGTTGGTAACTGGCTGGGTGGTTCTGGAGCTGGCTGCCGTCCTGACACGTCTGAGCTGCAAGCAGGTTTGATTCTAGGATCCTTGTTGCCCTACTCCCCTCCTTTTATTCTTTATCCTTTTCCCTCGGGGTCCTTCCCACAGGTCTCACATAATTCCTGCTGCCCCTGAGGACTCCTGTGTCAGCACAGGATGTTTACTCCCTGCTACAGGATAATCCACTTCTGATAGTCCTTTACTTGGGGACTTAAGTCTCCACTACTGCCTGGCAGCCAAGGAGTGCTGGGAAGGCCCTGGCTGGGTGGTTCATTTGGTTGGAGCATTACCCTGTATACCTCCATATACGGGTAGGTGGAGGGTTCAGTTCCTGGTCAGGGTACATCTCTAGATTGCAGGTTCCATCCACCCGGTTGTGGTGCATATGGGAGGCAACGGACTGATCTCTCTCCCTCTCCCACCCTCTCCTCTCCAAATCAATAAACATCCTCAGATGGGGATTAAAAAAACACACACACAGCCCTGACAGGTGTTTTCAGTGTTAGAGCGGGGGCCCTGGGCACCAAAGAACCTTGGGTTTGATTCCTGATCAAAGGCACCTGGGTTGCAGATTGAACAATCAATATGGCTCTCACATCAATGTTTCTCCAAAAATCGGTGGAAAAAATATCCTCAGGTGAGGATTACAAAAAAAAAAATCCTCAAGTGATGCTTTTTTTTTTTAAGTGTTTGGAAGGCTGGACCTCAGTGCATTGCCAGCTGAGGGTAACAGGTTAGGGAGCAGGGCCGAGGCGCAGAGATGGTGTGAGGCCTTAATGACCGCACTGCCTTCTGCAGGTACTGCTGGGAGCTATCATGGCCTCTCGGCTTCTTGGCCTGAGCCCTGGGGAGTCTGAACTGGCTGTGAACCCCTTTGACGGGCTTCCCTTCTCTTCCCACTACTACGAACTGCTTGAGCAGCGCAGAGCCTTGCCCATCTGGGCTGCTCGCTTCATCTTCTTGGAGCAATTGGAGAGTAGCCCCAGTGGAGTGGTGATTGTGTCTGGAGAGCCTGGCTCTGGGAAGAGCACCCAGGTGGGAGCAGATTCTGGGAGAGACAAGGGGAGGGGCTAGGGAATTGGCCTTTCCCTGGGCCGAGGGGCATTGGACTGCCAGGGGTTATGGGGGAGGTAGGCAAAGGGAGTCAGGTTAAGCTGGCCCCTGGGTGGTAAAGGACCAGTCTATACCCCCAAATAAGGCCATCGCTCCCCTGGTCCTGACTGAGTCCTGTGTCTTGCTGACTGGTTCTCCTTCCCTACCCCTGCCCCTACCCCAGATCCCTCAGTGGTGTGCAGAGTTTGCACTGGCCAGGGGATTCCAGAAAAGCCTGGTAACTGTCACTCAGCCCTACCCTCTGGCCGCCCTGAGCCTGGCCCTGCAGGTTGCTGATGAAATGGACTTGACCCTGGGTCATGAGGTTGGATACAGCATCCCCCAGGAGGATTGCACTGGGCCCCAAACCCTGCTCAGGTGAGGCTTCCTCCAGGCCTGATTCAAATCTAATGCCCCTCGAGCAATAGGAACAAGCCCAGCCTCTGACACCTCCCCAGAACCTCTCAGCCCAGCTCACCCTTTAAAGCATGCAGTATGCATTGCTGAATTCGGCTCTTTAATCCTAGCCTGGACCTCACATTCATCCTCACCCTCATTACAGAAGTCTTACTTTCCCAGCTGGGGTACAGCTTCTGAACAAAGTGTCACCAGTCAGTAAGGTTGTGGGTCACTGTTAAGGAATTCAGTCACAGTCTTTTTCTGACCTTAACTATCAAAATTTAGGCTCCCTGGGTAGAAGCTCCCCTGGACGGGCTGGCCAATATCCACTGACTCCTGCCCACTGCCACTGTCAACAGGTTTTGCTGGGACAGGCTGCTACTTCAGGAGGTGGCCTCGACCCGGGGCACTGGAGCCTGGGATGTGCTGGTACTGGATGAGGCTCAAGAGCGGTCAGTGGCCTCAGACTTGCTCCAGGGGCTGCTGCGAGATGCCAGGCTGGGAAACCTTCCAGGGGACCCCAAAGTGGTGGTGGTCACTGACCCAGCCCTTGAACCTAAGCTCCTAGCCTTCTGGGGCAATCCTCCTATTGTACGTGTACCCAGAGGGCCTGGCAGGTGTCCCACTCCCATCTACAGGGACACTGTCCCTTCTGATCGAGTGGAAGCTGCCTGCCAAGCTGTGCTTGAATTGTGTCGAAAGGAGGCTCCAGGAGATGTGCTAGTGTACCTGCCCAGTGAGGAGGTAAAAAAAAAAATCCTTATGCCACCTTCCTGTCCTGGGGAATGGGAGCACTGCTTGTTAGGAACACTGGAGTTGTAGTATTCACTCTGTTGGGATCCTGAGGAAACACCCAAGGATCTCAGGGTAAAGATGTCTATACCCTCTTTTTTATTCCATCAAATACAGAGATTTGTGGTTCAATGAATTCCTAAAATTATAACACCCCAACTTTTATGAGTATGTGCATTCATCAGTTTTTCAAAGAGGTCTGTGACCCAGAAGAGGTGAGAAGTGCCCTAACATCCCAACCCTCTCCTCAGGAAATTTCCCTGTGCTGTGAATCCTTGTCCAGGGAGGTAGGGACCTTGGCAGTCCAAGGACCTCCACCACGGGTGCTGCCCCTTCACCCAGGCCATGGTCAAGCTGCTCAGGCTGTGTATGAAGACACAGACTCAGGTGCCCGAAAGATTGTGGTCACTCACTGGCTGGCTGACTTCTCCTTCTCCCTCCCTTCCATTCGACATGTCATTGACTCAGGACTGGAGCTTCGAAGTGTGAGTGACAAAGATGAGGGGTTTGGAGGCTAAAGATACAAGTGGCCCATTCTAATCTGTCTTGACCTTGGTTGGTGGGCGGTGTACAGGTGTACAATCCTCAGATCCGAGCAGAATCCCAAGTGTTGAGACCAATCAGCAAGTGTCAGGCAAAGGCACGACAACTGCGGGCAAGAGGGGCCCCTCCAGGTAAGAGCCTTTGCCCTCCCTGACATCGCCCATGGAAGTCACTGACACGCAAGCCCCGAGAAGTCTACAGCGGTCTTCTTTCCCAGATCTTTTCCCCCTCAGGATCCTGCCTCTGCCTGTATCCTAAGTTCTTCCAAGAACTAGAAGCTCCCCCATTGCCCCAACCCAGGGTGTGTGAGGAAAATCTGAGCCCCCTGGTCTTACTGCTAAAGAGGAGACAGATTGCAGAGCCAGGGGAGTGTCACTTCCTGGACCGGCCTGGTGAGCACTCCTCCTGCCCAAGTCCTGCTGTCTGGCCACAGGCTCTGGGGTCCTCTGCACTATGAGCCCTGTTTCCTTCCCAGCTCCAGAAGCACTGATGCAGGCCCTGGAGGACTTAGACTACCTGGCAGCCCTGGATGACAACGGACACCTGTCAGACTTAGGTGTCATCCTATCAGAGTTCCCCCTGCCCCCCGAGTTGGCCAAAGCCCTGCTGGCTTCATGCGAGTTTGAGTGTGTGGATGAGATGCTCACCCTTGCTGCCATGCTCACTGGTATAACTCACCTCTCCCGTGGTGTTTGGTGCTCCAAAGGCTAGCCCTTTCCCCCGGCTCCCGTTCCCACCATGTGATGCCTACACAACCAGGTCTCATCCGTTATCACTCTTCTGTCTCTTTAGCCTTTTCCTTCTGGTGGTTCTTCCTCTCAACATGCTTGAGTCTCTTCTGTGTGTTATTACTAAAACTCGTCACCCTCTTCTTCAACCCTGTACTCCCCTTCAGCTAGATGGTATAATCTCTAGCCTCTTCCATCTAGCGTATTCCTCACCCACCACACTCCAGATTCAGGTCCACCACCACACCGAGACAGCTTTCAGCTCACCAGTGACCTCCTGAAGACCTAACCCAGTGAACACTTTTGAGCTCTCACTCATGACCTTTTATTTCTTTCTTTCTTTTTTTTTTTTAATTTCAGAGAGGAAGGGAGGCAGAGAAACATCAATGATGAGAGAATCATTGATCGGCTGCCTCCTGCATGCCCCCTACTGGGGATCGAACCCACAACCCGGGCATGTGCCCTTGACCGGAATCAAACCTGGGACCCTTCAGTCCCTAGGCCGACACTCTGTCCACTGAGCCAAACCGGCTAGGGCTCGTTCATGACCTTTGACACTTCAGAATGTTGGCCACTCCCACCTTGAGACTGCCCCACTAAACTTCTGTGACCACTCCTCCCCCCCATCCCCGCAATGTCTTACTGCGATGCTTCATCCTCTGCTCATCTACTGTAAGCTGGACCGCAGGGTTTTGTATTCTTGCTCTTTGTGTCTTCTCATTCCCTGAACTCTCTAAGCAAGTTCATCCACATCCATGCTCTGAAAGGATACCCTCACACTTAAAATACACAAACCTTGTGTCTCCCTGTCAATGCCATCCTTCTGAATCTTAGATTTATATGTTTAACTCCTGATGGACATTTCTACCAGAATGGTCCACAGTACTTCAAGCCAGAACTAAACTTAAACACTTACTTAAATGACCTTCTCACCACCACCACAAAATGATACCATCATCTCCACAGCTCCATTACCATCATTTTAGACTAATCTTTCTCTGGTTTCTTCCATTTTTATCTCTTAAGTATTATTTTAATTACTCTGCTGTTCTCCATACTCACTGTCAGGTTCTGTCACTGCTCAGCTGGACTCCTTCAGTAGCCTCCTAATTAGTCATGTGAATTTTGAACTTCTTCAAACACAGGGCCTCTCTTACTTAAAAACCCTTCAACAGCTATCTTTTACGTTCTAGACAGACTATAAACTCATTTACCCAGCACACCCAGCCTTCACATACCTACCTCCCCAGCTTTATCCCCTGTAACTCTGCCATGCACGCCATTCCATCCACACATACTAGGCGCCTGCAGTTCTCCAAACATGCCATGTTACTAACTTACGCTCACAGTCCAGAATCCTCTCTCCAGCCCTTTGCCACTGAGCTAATTCCTATTCAGACTTCAGATATTGGCCCACACACCTATCTTGCTCATCAGGTTTGCTCGCTTGTTTGTCTCTCCCACCAGACTCCTTGAGGACAGAGACTGTCTTTCATTTACCTTCAATGTCTAATTAAATGCATAGCACTTAGAAGTTATCAATGTCTTTTGAATTAAGTTCCCTAAGGGACATTTCTACCTTTTTACCTTTTCACCTGTTCTGCTATCCTTTTGAATTCCCCCAAACACCCTTCCTCTCTCCTGCCTGCAGCTGCCCCTGGGTTTACCCATCCTCCACGCTGTGCAGAGGAAGCAGCTTTACGCCGGGCGCTGGAGCATGCGGACGGTGACCACAGTTCTCTGATCCAGGTGTATGAAGCCTTTCTACAGAGTGAGTAGCCCACTCTGCATTGTCGTATAGAATCCCAGATTTTCTACAAGTGGTGTGCACCCAGCTGGCAGATCTCTATCCCAGGAAGAGGAAGCCCTTTGGCCAAGGGTTTGGTTTTTTCAGGGGCCTTAAGGCCTTTAGTTGCAGCTGGTCCCTTTCTTCTCCTAGATGGAACAGACAAGGCTTGGTGCCAGGCTCGGGGCCTAAGCTGGGCAGCACTGTGCCAAGCCCAGAAACTTCGAGGAGAACTCCTAGAACTTATGCAACGAATTGAACTTCCCTTGTCCCAACCAGCCTTTGGCTCTGAGAAGAATCGCAGAGACCTTCAGAAAGCACTGGTGTCTGGATACTTCCTTAAGGTTAGGGGAAAGAGTTAGGGTCATAAAAGGATTGGAAGTCAGACCAAAGATTGGTGTGCCATCTCTGAAAACTGGGGTCCAGATGGCCTTTCAGAGGATTCTATAGAACCAGAAGAAACTTCCTTTGGGGTACAAGGAGCTTTTGGTATGGAGGAACTATAACACCTAGAGGAAAAGCTTTACTTTTAATGCTCTCACCACCCTTACTAATTCCTTCTCATCTCCCCTTACTTTTTTCTACTATCTGCCTCTTCTCTATAACTTATTTCTTCAATATCTTTGCCTTTCAATGAGGTGGCCCGAGACACGGATGGGACTGGAAATTACCTGCTCCTAACCCATAAGCATGTGGCCCAGCTCTCCCCATCCTGCTGCTACCGAAGCCGCCGGGCTCCAGCCAGGCCCCCACCGTGGGTGCTTTACCACAATTTCTCCATTTCCAAAGACAATTGCCTTTGCATTGTTTCTGAGATTCAACCACAGATGTGAGTTCCATGACACCCCTCCTACACTGCATTCCTCTTCCTGGGGCCAAAAATATGGCTGGGAAGTTAGCCTTAAGAAGACTAGGGAATCATAGTGGTCTGTAGTAACATGATTTGAGAAGATAGGGTTTGTGGAAGGGATAGTAAGAAGTTGAAAAATATGCTTTGTAAGAGCGTATATAGAAATCACCTAATTATGACTCTCCGTGTCAGGCTGGTGGAGTTGGCCCCTCCATACTTCCTGAGTAACCTGCCTCCCAGTGAAAGCAGAGACTTCCTGAACCAGCTGAGGGAAGAAATGGCAAATTCTTCAACAGAGAGTGAATCCTCCTCTACCCAAGAGTTTGGAGATGCCTGTGTCCTGCAGTGACCTGCCTAAGGAATGGAGCAGAACTCATCTCATTGTATTCAATCCTTCCTCACTCTGGCACCAAGGCAACCTGCCAGATTTAAAAGCCGAAAGTTGCCTCGCGGCTGTGGCTCAGAGGTTGAGCATAGACCTATGAACCAGGAGGTCTAAGTTCGATTTCTGGTCAGGGTATGTGCCCAGGCTGCAGACCTGGTTCCCAGTAGGGGGCAGGCAGGAGGGAGCCAATCAATGATTCTCTCTCATCATTGACGTTTCGATCTCTCCCTCTCCCTTCCTCTCTGAAATTAATAAAAAAATAATTTAAAAAATAAAATAAATCTTAAAAACAAATAAAAGCCAAGCCTAGCTGGTTTGGCTCAGTGGATGAAGTGTCGGCCTGCAGATTGAAAAGTCCTAGGTTTGATTCCTGTCAAGGGCATATGCCTGGGTTGTAGGCTTGATCCCTACAACCTGTGGGGCATGCAGGAGGCAGCTGGTCCATGTTTCTCTCTCACCATTGGTTTCTATCTCTCCCTCTCCTTTCCTCTCTGAAATCAATTAAAAAATATATTTTTTAAAAAGCCAAAATTTTAGGATCAAATATAAACCTTGGAATCTGAGTCTCAAGAATTGGTAGGCTGGGGTCCTGGCCACGTAGCTCAAGTGATGAGAGCTTCGTCCCAATATGCCAAGATTGTGGGTCTCATCCCTGGTCAGGGCACATATAAGAATCAACAATGAATGCACGCACAAATAAGTGAACAACAAATCTCTCTCCCTCTCTCAAGTCAAAGAAGTATTGGGCTGGGAATAAAAGGAAGCGGGTAAGTCACAATCTACCTAGAGTAGGACCCTTCTCTTAGCCTTCTATTTACGGGAGAGGGACTGACATGCCTCCATATCCTCAACTTAAGCTAAACCTATTCTTATGCTTCCTTTTGAGCTACAAAAGTTCTTTTCCTATAGTGCCAAGTTTGAGCTTGGTTCTGCAGCAGCATATACAACATGAGGTATCCCGGCTAGTGTGGCTAAGCGTTTGAGTATCAACCCAGGAACCAAGAGGTTTTTGGTTCAATTCCCAGTCAGGGTACATGCCCAGGTTGTAGGCTTGATCCTCCTCCAGTAGGGACCACACAAGAGGCAGTTGATCCATGATGTTCCTCTGTCATTGATGTTTCTACCCCTCTCCCTTCCTCTCTCTCTAAAAATCCATAATGACATTTATAAAAACAAAGAGTTAAAGGTGGCACACTATCAAAGACTCAGGGACAACTCTCCAAGCAATATCCCTTTGCCAGGCTCCCACTTCCAGTCAAGACTTTGTGCCATGGCTGACCTAGCTGTCACTAACGCAGAACATGATTAGTTTGACTACAGTTGGCCTCACCCTGCCTAAAGCTTACTTCCCTCTATTATTACTGCTCCTACGTCCAGGAAAGAATTGGTGTGCCAAAGGAATCAGACAAAATCTTCCCGTTTGTCCTCATACAACTTAAATTCTGCTCCTTCTTAAACCTCAAGGCTATTGCCACCATCCCCAAACTCTCAACTTTCCATCTAAAAGCTTCCCAACAGCCCCTGGCCCACCTACAAGCTAAAGTCTTTAACAACTGCAGGGACATCATGCTTTCCTTTCTTTCCAGCTGGGCACTCCTTTCCCTTTCCTTCCCTTGGACTACTAACTTTGATGACCTCCATTCCTTGCATATTGTTAATGTGTTTGTAGAATTTGGAGGGGACATCACTCTATCTCTACTTCTATTTGGATGTCAACTGACTTCCTACAAAGGCACTTTGCCAGAATTTATTCTTTCTAGGTCTAGCATTTAGTTTTTCCTCTAGCGTTTATCTTGGTCCTATCTTCCCAATTTCTCCATCATCCACATTTCTAACGTTGGAATTATCTGTGATTCTTCTTAGATCTATCACTTCCTAATTATTTGCAAAGTTCTGCTCACCCTAACTCCACTGGGTCCATTAACTTTATCCCCTGTTTCCTCCTCTCTCCTCTGTTTCAACAGGATTAGTGTTCCTAGATTTTCTTTCACCAAGTGAAAGATGAGAGAAGTTATCTGTCTCCCCTGCCACCTAAGCGCCTTGTGGGGGGATGTAGTCAGCAGTTTGAACACACGGACAACATGAGGCTCAACAGGAAGAATCCTTAGCGATTATTTTACAGTAGAAAGATGTGATGCCCAACATGAATAACCCTCTGGTTCCTGTCGGTCGGACTCCTTCTCCAGGACCTCTCCCATCACACCTTTGGTACCCACCCAGCCAGTGCGGGCTGCCCCCAACGCAGCATCACCTTTTACCTGCTCTGGCTCCGCAGAACCGCAAGTCCGACCCACCTGCACAAGACCCACAGGGGAAGCAACTCCCATTGGCCGTCCCGCCCCCTCTCCGCACCTCATTGGCTACTGTACTGAAGGTCCCGCCCAGTCGGCCCCACGGGTTCCAGCAGCCGTGGGATAATCCAGGCGGAAAACGGCGGGAAAGGCCGAGTCTCTGCTTGCAGGGCCAGCATGCCACGTGGGCCCGGGAGCCGGCCGCGGCCGAGGAGCCCTCGAGGGCTCAAGACCAGCTCCTCCTCAGGCGCTGCGCCGCTGCTGGACCACGGCGAGGGCGGCCGCGCGCCGCACAGCCCTGGGCCCCGCGCTCCACGCGGCGCCTCGGCCCGGGAAAGCTTTCGGCCGGCCAGGCAGGCGTGGCTCACACCACCGACGCGAGCCCGGACACGGAAGCCACCTTGTTGTCCTCGGCCCAGGGCTGCAAGTTCTGCAGCGCGAAGAGTGACGAGTTGTGCAGGCAGAGCGGGTCTGGGGGCAGCGGAGGCCGCAGCGGCCGCGGCAGCGCGTCCTGCTGCAGGTGCAGGAGCAGCCGGCCCGCGCGGTGCCGCTCCGCCTCGCGCTCCTCCGCCGTCTGGCGCCTGGAGGGGCGGAGATGCGGGGTCAGCGAGGCCGGCCCGCGCCCGCCCCGAGCCTTACCGCCAGTTGGTCCGGCCCGCCGCCCCTCCCCGCCCCGCGCCGCGCCTCACCGCCACTTGGTGCGCCGGTTCTGGAACCACGTCTTGACCTGAGCGTCCGTCATGCGCAGCGCCTTGGCCAGCGCCGCCCGCTCCGCCGAGGCCAGGTATTTCTGGCGCAAGAAGCGCCGCTCCAGCTCGAGCACCTGGGAGCGCGAGAAGGACGTGCGCGGCTTCTTCCGCTTCGGCGGGGTCCGGTTCTGGTAAGGGTGGCCGATGCGGCGCGTCCCGGCGAAGGGGGAGAGCGCGGCTGCAGGGAGGAAGAAAGAGCGGGGCGCGGTTCGCGGGCGGCCCAGCGGCCCCGAGAACACGGTGTGGCCGTCCAGTCCGCAGAGCGCCCGCGCGCGGTGCTTCGGTGACCCCAGCTCGCCCCGCACCAGCAGGGGCCTCCGTCCAGCAGGAAGGGCGCGGGAGGAGCGGCCCTGGGGAGGGAGAGTGGCCCCATCACTACCCCCTGCTCTCCCCGCGGCGTGGACAGGGGCCTGCAGAGCAGGGCGCGGGCACCGACGGCAGCTCATCGCCCATGCCCGCAGCACCGGGACCAGGACACGTACGTTGGGAGGGGATCCCCCGAAATGATCCGAGGGAGGCGCATGAAAGGCCGCCCGGATCTGGACCCCAAGGGTCGGAGATGAGGACACCCGGTCCTGGCGGGACCGAATGGCGGAGGGGCTGGACGTCCTCACCCGTGAGCCGGTCCTTGGCGAAGCGGCGGCCGCTGTCCATCCAGGGGAAGGTGAGCCCCGCTAGGCCCCCGGTGCCGCCCAGGCCCGAGGGGCCGGGCACCGCAGGCGCGCTTCCCGCGGGCGGCGGCACGGGCAGCGGGCGGTGCGCGGGGACGCGGATCACGCCGCCCGGGCCGAGGCCGGAGCTGCTGGGGAGCGGGCCCAGCGAGCCCGAGGGACAGTAGCTCGAGGCTCCGTGGAATGCACCTGAGAACGCCGCGCCCTCCCCGTGGCCCTGGCCCGCGCGACCCGGGCCTAGGCCGCTCCCGGTGGGCTCCGGGCAGCTCAGGATCTGGTCGATGCCGAAGCTGATTGGCTCGTGGTGCGGAAGGTGGTGCGAGGCCAGCACCGCCGGCTCCATGGGTCCGCGTCAGGGGGGGCCGCGGGAGGACCGGCGGTTCGGAGGGCGCCCCGGGCAGCTCCGGGAGTCCGGCGGCGGAGCGCTCCGGGCGGCGGCCTCAGGGGCCCGCGGAGCTGGCTGCGGCGGGGCGCCGGGGCCCCCGGGACAGCGTCATCCCAGGGCACGGGCAGTAGCCGCGCCCATGCCGGCCTCTGCGGGGCGTCGGTGCAGGAACTCGCATCCCGGGGAAGCGCGACCGACCAGGGTCCCAGGAGCGCCCTTCCGTCCCTGAAGCGCAGATGGACGCCGGGCTGCCGGGCCTCTGCCCGCGTCCGGGATGGAGAGGGTGGCCGGTCGGGCTCGGGCGGGGGCAGTGACTGACAGATCTGCCTCCGGTGGGCAGCGGGGCTGGGGGGAGGGCAGGGGCGGGGCCCGGCCCGTTAAAGGGGAAGAGGCGCCTATTTGCGCCCGGCGAGGGGGAGACCGGTGGGAGGATGGCGGGGGTGGGGGAGGCGGTGGCCGGGGCGTCAGGCACCCCGCTCTGTCCGGGAGGGGCAAGGGCTGGGCGGCTGCGCGCTGAGTCAGCCGCGGTGCGCGCTACTCCGTCCTCGCCGCCTCCGCCTGCGGGCTTCCTCGCGGTCTCTCTTCCCACAACCCGCCCCCCCGCGCGCCTCCCGATGGGTCCTGCCCGCCGACTCCCGGATTCGTTGTGCCCCCCGCCTGCGCGCCCTCGGAGACCGAATCTCGTTGTGGCTTTCAGGATGCGAAGGGCGGGCGCGGCCGGGGAACAGGTGTGGGCGCGGCCGGCGTCAGGCGCAGCTAGGGGGCTGGGGCGCGGACCAGCCGCCTGGGCCCGTGTCAGGGGCACCGCCCGGCCTCTTCCCAGGCCCCCGGCTCCCTTCGGGAGCGCCAGCGATCGGCGCCCTTGCGTTTCTTAGGATTTCGATTTTCTGAAATCGGTGTAAAGCGGACTCGTGGCTGAATTCGGGCCAGCTCAGGCCGGCGTGCGTGTGGGGTCGCCTGTTCTGGCCCCAACAGGGGGGACTCTGCGCCTCCACTCTGCGCCTCGAAGGTCTCTTCTCCCACCCCAACCCCCCGGCGGGAGGACGAACTCTCCACCGGAGACACAAGAGCACCGGCCGCCTCCTTTCCCACAGACGCTCCACCTACCCAAGCGCAGGACACTGTGCCTGGAGCGTGTCAGAGACGCGAGGTGGGGTGAGACCAGAGCGGTGTGGTGGCCTCGTGACCTCTGGCCCAGGACCCAGGGGCTGGGCGTGTGTGAACTCGGCGTCCTTCCCCAGGATGGGACCCCTGGCCCGGCGGGCCCCTCCGCCTTAGACCCGCCCCTGCCGCCGCCCGACCCGGTGCAGGCCGCCATAATCGGGTTAGCTGGGTCGGAATTACATTACCTTCCCCGGCCCGACCCGGCCCCGGGGGGGCCCTGGCGCCTCCAAGCCGGTGAGACTGGGCGCAGGGAGGGGGGTGGTTCTTCACATCCCGCGGGCGGGTTGGCACCGACGAGCAGCGTGGCCTCATGTGCCAACCCTTGCTCCTCGACCGGAGCCCACTCCGTGCTCAGTTGCAGGCTGCCTGGGACTCCATGGGAGCGAGCATGCCTTCTCCTAAGTCTAGTGGATGGGTCTCCCTAGGAGCCGGGATCTTCCGGTTGATTCTTCAGGATCTTCTGGGAAAGGCGCGGACCCTTCCTTCTCCCCAGCAGATGGGCTGGCAGACTGGTGCCTGGGGCAGGGTGACGGGTCTTTTCTCTCTAGGGGATGGAGGAGTGATATTTGGGCATCTGGGCAGGAAAATAAAGAGAAAAAGGGAGTGGGCTCTCTCCCCACCAAAGCCACCAGCCCCTCTGTTCTCAGAAGCCTCGGTTTGAAGGCTGGGGGAGGGAGGCAGTGGGCATTAATAGGTAACATCCTTCCCCAACCTTGTTCACACCCATCATCCAATTCTTCCAGCCCTTACCCCACCCTGTCAACCACCTCTTCTGAAAGGGGGCTAGAGGGGGGTCCTGCAAATTTGGCAGGTGTGTTCTTATCTTGGTGAAAAAGACAGGCATTGCCCTGACCGGTTTGGCTTAGTGGATAGAGCATCCGCCTGCAGACTGAAAGGTCCCAGGTTCGATTCTTCTCAAGGGCATGTACCTTGGTTGCAGGCACATCCCCAGTAGGGAGTGAGCAGGAGGCAGCTGATCAATGCTTCTCTCTCATCGATGTTTCTAGCTCTCTATCCCTCTCCCTTCCTCTCTGTAAAAAATCAACAAAATATATATATTTTTTAAAAAGCCAGGCATTGTCACCTCCCCTGGCCCTTCACAAAAGCCCAAGCACCCTTTTTCAATAATAGAGGGATGGCGCTACTAGGGCACATGAAACCTGCTATTCTGGCAAAACCTTCTGAAACAGCATGGCTGATCCCCCGGATATGAACAGACAGGCTAAGGAGACAGTAAACTAAATAAGCCTTTGGCCCTGGTTGGGTAGCTCAGTTGGTTAGATTCTCTCTCTCTCTCTTTCCCTCCCTCCCTCCCTCCCTTCCTCTCTTCTTCCTACCCTCCTTCTCTCTCTTCCTCTAAAAATAAATAAATTAATTAAATAAAAAATACATAAATAAAGCCTCTGAAGGGGACTGGCCTGCAGGTTAGGAGTTTATCAGTCCCTTTCCCACTCTAGGGGGTGGGCCTCTGAGAAGAGTGTGGCACTAGTGTATCTCCAAACAAGCTGAAAAAATCCTGGAATGCATCAATGAGTGAATCAATGAAGAAGAAAGTGTCAGCATAGTATAGACCTGTATACCTGCTTACTATACATCCTGCCCTTTAAGGTCAGCATAGATGGCACTGCCACCCAGAGAGTGCCTAGCTGATCCTTTGAGGAGAATGGCCACAAGCCAGTAGTACATACACATCTACAGAGTTAGATCTTGTTTTTCAGTGCCCCACTTCAAGAACAAGGACTTTGCGTCTGTCAGCCACAGTCCTAGGGATTCCTCTGCTTGCCTTTGCTTTGCTGATTCCCTGATTCTCTCGGAAGGGTGGTTCCTGCTAGTTTATGTTGAAGATGGAGACGCTGGGGTCAGCACCTCCGCCTCCCATACACACTGCTTTGGGTTCATCTCACCATATTTTACATGCATGTGGCCCCCAACTCTTCAAGTTTTCACTCTGTGTCTTCACAAGAAGAGACCACATACCCAGCCTGTGCCTTCCCTTCCTTCCTGCTATTGGTATAGCATCCTTCTCCTGAGATGTCTCCCCACTCCTGTATCATCATTTCTCTCATTAACTTAGCTCTTCCTACCCCAACTGTCTTAGATCGCTGTTATCTAGGCAATGTCTTTGCCTGACTCTTCATGGAAGATTGTTTTCTTTTTCCATTTCGTGCCCACACCCCCTGCCTTCTTCTACTGTGAGCATTCTTTAGAGTCCAGACTTCAGTTTTCTCTCTGTCTCCATCTGCTCAGGTTTCATTCATTTCAATAGCTCCACATACTGCATCTACCCAGAAAACTCAGACCTTCATCCCTGGTTCTGACACTAGTGCTCCAGCCCCACCATTCCACCCTTCTGGCCAACTCCACCTGCCTTTGCTGCAGCCACCTTAAGTCCACCAGGCTCTCCACCCAAGCTCCTTACTCCCTCCAATTATGCTTTCCTTTGAAATTCATATACAGCCCTTCCTTTCCATTCCCACTGATACAAGCCTAATCTAGGCCATCATCCAGACTACGCACATTCATTCATTTGTTCATCCAGAAAAAATGTTTTTAATCCTCATCTGAGGATATTTTTCTATTGACTTTTAGAGAGAGGGAAAGACAGAGAGAACCATCAATTGGTTGCCTCTTGCAAGAGCCCTGACCAGGGCCCAGGCCGGGGAGGAGCCTGGGAGGAGCCTGCAACCGCTGTACATGCCCTTGACTGGAATCAAACCCTGACTGGAACCGAACCCAGGCCCCTTTGGTCTGCCAGCCAACACTCTATCCCCTGAGCCAAACTGGCGAGGGCGATAAAGAATTTTTTTATTGAACATGGCACTGTTTAGTCCTCTGTACCTGGCACTAGAGATATAGATGTATAAACACAACAGGGGAAAACAGTCTATGCCACTGAGAAGTTTACATTTCAGTGGGGGAGGCAGGTGTAAAACAAGAAAAGTATACATTAAATAATAATAATTGCTAAAAAGAAAAAACAAAGGAAGGGGGGAAGATGTCAAAGGGTGGGGAACTCTGATTTATCTAGAATGAACAAAAAAGGCTTTGTGGTGTGGCTCAGTGGTTGAGCATCAACTTATGAACCAGGAGGTCAGGGCACATGCCCAGGTTGAGTTGGGGGGCTCTGCTCCCAGTAGGGGACCTGCAGGAAGCAGCTGATCAATGATTCTCTCATCATTGATGTTTCTCTCCCTCTCCCTCCCTCTCTGAAATCAATAAAAATGATAATAAAAAAAAAGGCCTTGTGGAGTAAAGACCTGAAGGAAGAAAGGTACCATTTATACATCTGAATATTTCAACTTGGTGACACAGTAGGAGTACATTCTGGTGTATCTGTGGAACAAACAGTGAGGGATCCAGAGTGGCTAGAGAGACTGAGTGACTGGGAGACCATGCAAAGCCTTGAAGATCACTGTAAGGACTTTGCCTTTTATTCTGATTAAAAAGGGAAGCTGCCCCAGCTGGTTTGGCTCAGTGGATAGAGCATTGGCCTGGGGACTGACGGGTCCCAGGTTGGATTCCCGTCAAGGGCACATGCCTGGATCCCGGGTAAAATTATATATATATATATATATATATATATATATATATATATATATATATATATATTTTAAAGGGGGGCTATTGGAAGTTTATAAACAAAAAAGTAAGGCACCCATTTTTAAATTTTATTTTTAACAGCTTTCTTAAGATAAACCTGACATCCAACAAACTGCACATATTTAAAGGGTACAATGTGAAAAAAATAAAGTGTACAATGTGGTAAGTTTTGACATGTGCACGTACCCATGAAACTAACACAAACAAGATACTAAACATACCCATCAACTCAAGATTTTTTCCTTATATCCTTTTTTATTCATATTTTACCAGAATTACTCTGAGTTGCTGTATTGAGAATAGCTTAAAGAGGGGCAACGGTGGAAGCCAGAAAAGCAGGCAAAAAAACCATCATCCAGAGGACAGAGGATGGCATCTTGGACCAAAGAGGTAAGCGATGGCTGTAGTGAGCAGGTGAGGAAAACATCACTACTCCCCAAACTTCTTGTCGCTTATCCACTCCAGGTCACTGAGTATCAGTGCACAAAAATGTTTCTCATAGGGTCACCCCCACCCTCTCCTAAAGAGTCCGCTAGCTCTCCATGGCCCTCAGGCTGAAAGTCGCAGCTTGGAAAGTCCCGCTGCTTCTACCACAGCTCGCAAATGCCCCCCTCGGCCTCCTCCCCGCCCCTCCCGGCCCCGCCCCTCCGCCCAGCCTTCCTCTCCATTCCCACCACCACCTTCCGCAGCCCGGCTCCCTGCTGTGCCCACACCGAGCCCCACCTCCTTCAGCAAACCCTTCGAGGTCTCCGCGGGGACCTCTCCCCTCGTCCACCTCCGACTGCACTCGGTCTTAACGCTGCCCAGTAAACGGACACTTGGTTTTAGTGCTACTGCAGGCACTTGGGGACGGCGGCGCGCAAGCTTTCGGGACACCTGCGTCCCCCGCCAAACGCCGAGCTGAGCTGCTGCTGCTGCTGCCGCCGCAGGGACTCGCCGCCCGGGCGCGCGGCGTGTGGCATGTCCTAGTCGTCCTCCCCTCCTCCTGGGGCATCTGCTCTGCATTAGTCTGCCCCAGGCCTCCGCAGGCGCCGATGATTGAATCATCATCATTAACGAGGGTCTGCCCCCCTCCTCCCGGCGGCAGGGGCAGGGCGGGGAGGGGGGGCGATGTAAGATCACTACCGAGTCTCTAGGGGTTCCTCCTCCCGCCGCCCTCCCCGCGCCCCCGCAGAGCCCGGACAGACGCCCGCTCTGGAGGCGGGAGAAGGCCCCCGTCGGACGTAGCTCCGCATTGTCCAGCTTCGGCCGGCGAGGGCGGCAGAACACACAGCGCTTCTGCGCGGTTGTCACTGAGCCGGGCGACCCTCGGCGGTGGCGGGCGCAGACGCCCGGCCTTCGGGGGTAGGAGGAGGCGGTCTTCTGCAGGCTCCAAAAGTGCATCCCGAGGTCCGGTGGGGTCCATGACGGTTATTACTGCAGGAGGTCCATGAGATAGGACCCCCCGCCCCCACCCCACTCCCCAATTACGAACTGAGGAGGGGGAGGGGCCACTAGGGCTCAGGTGAGCACACGGGGGAGAAAGGACATGGGCGGGGCCTTACGGAGAGACAGCGAATCCGGAGCGAGCTGAGCCCTCGTTGCTCGGCGACAAGTCCCGCCCTGCAGGCGGCACCGGAAGTGGCAGGCCGGGATCAGCCTTTAAGATGGCGTCTCCTCAGGGGGGCCAGATTGCGATCGCGATGAGGCTTCGGAACCAGCTCCAGTCAGTGTACAAGATGGACCCGCTACGGAACGAGGTGCAGGGGCCGCAGGGTTACTGCTGTGGTGGGCTAGGGGGGCTGACTAGGGCCGACTAGGGGACAAGCCGGGACCGGCCGGGCGCCCAGTGCGCCTGCGCAGAGGCGGGGGGCACAGTGCGCCTGCGCGATTTTGGCCGCGTTGCCAAACTCTAGGCTAAGACGCCTGCGTGTTGTGCCGCCGCCGTCATACAGTCTCCGCGGGGAAAGGAAGAGCGGGCCAGTCCACGTGAGGGAGCCCCCGCTGTGCGCGGAGACCTCTGCTGGGCGAAGGGGTAGTGTCAGCCCCCGGGAGCTAAGCCCTTGCTGACCATGCAAGGTGCGGGGCGTGGCTGGGAAGGCACTGGGGTTGGGGTTGGGAAGGATAGTGGGTGACGGAGGGTGTGTCCGCAGGAGGAGGTCCGAGTAAAGATCAAAGACTTGAATGAACACATCGTCTGCTGCCTGTGCGCTGGCTACTTCGTGGATGCCACCACCATCACAGAGTGTCTCCATACTTGTGAGTTCCTGGACCCTGGCTGGTTCTTCCAGGCCCTGGTTCCCACCCAGCTGGCTGTTAGCCTCTGCACCGCCTGCCCCAACCACCCAGGCAGCCCACGAACCCGATTCCCAGAGGGCCTGAGCGTCGGTTTTTCTTGTTCTCCAGTCTGCAAGAGTTGTATTGTGAAGTACCTCCAGACCAGCAAGTACTGCCCCATGTGCAACATCAAGATCCACGAGACACAGCCACTGCTCAACCTCAAACTGGACCGGGTCATGCAGGACATCGTGTACAAGCTGGTGCCTGGCTTGCAAGACAGTGAGTGACCAACCCGACCGGAGGGGCTTCTAGAGGAAGGATGCTGGGTAGCAGCTCGAGGTGACAAGGGCTTTGGTGGGCATCATGTAGGTAAAGAGGTTGACAGCCAGAGGGACAGTTAATACTTGACTCCCATACTCCACTCCCTTCTAGGTGAAGAGAAACGGATTAGAGAATTCTACCAGTCCCGAGGCTTGGACCGAGTCACACAGCCCGGCGGGGAAGGTATGTCCCTTGGCAGCAGGAGGGGAAGGTAGAGCCCCCCAGAGCCCTCCCCCTGCCCAGTTCTGCTCTCTGGGGGAAGAGGAGTGTGGAATCTGTGCTCCTCGCCTCACTACTCTGCCTTTCTCAGAGCCAGCCCTGAGCAACCTCGGCCTCCCCTTCAGCAGCTTTGACCACTCGAAAGCCCACTACTACCGCTATGATGAGCAGCTGAGCCTGTGCCTGGAGCGGCTGAGGTGAGAGGCAGGTCCTGGGCTGTCTGAGGTGCGAGTGTCAGTGACCCAGAGCCCAGGAGGGGCTCAGGGAGAGGGCTCGCAGTAAGCGAGTGTCTGTTCCCTCGAAGAGATTTTGTCACAGGTCTGGAGGGCGTGGAGTTCGGGGGGGGGGGGGGGAATGATAGTACTCCCTAACCTGTGTCTGTTTTCCCCAGTTCTGGCAAAGACAAGAATAAAAGCGTCTTGCAGGTGAGAGGGGCTGTGGGAGGGCCTCTCTCGGCACTCACCGCCTCAGGGCCCTTCTCTCACACGCCTTGTCTTCCTTTCCCTGCCCCCCCCCTCAGAACAAATATGTCCGGTGTTCTGTTAGAGCTGAGGTTCGGCATCTCCGGAGGGTCCTTTGTCACCGACTGATGCTAAATCCCCAGCATGTGAGTGCCCCACAGTGGGTTTCTTCGGGAGGAGAAGGGGCTGCAAAGAGAGGAGGGAGACTTTGCAGGGGTTCTCAACCTGTGGGTCGCGACCCCTTTGGCGGTCGAATGACCCTTTCACAGGGGTCACCTAGACCATCCTGCATATTAGATATTCACATTACGATTCATAACAGTAGCAACATTACAGGTATGAAGTAGCAGCGAAGATAATTTTGTGGTTGGATCACACCATGAGGAACTGTATTTAAAGGGTTGAGAACCACTGGTTTAGAGTAAGGTGACCAGACGTCCCGCTTTTGGCAGGACAGTCCGATTTTTAACAATTTGTCCCGCATCCCGCTTTTTTTTAAAAAAAGTCTCGATTTTTGGAAAGAATGCACCACAAGCTAGGGAACGGCGGGAGAACGGGAAGGGAAGATACGGTTTCCGGCAGCCAAGTGGTCAATGGTGTCCTACTTTACCAATGTTAAAATCTAGTCACCTGCCCTAACCGGTTTGGCTCGGTGGATAGAGCGTCAAGGTCCCAGGTTCAATTCCGGTCAAGGGCATGTACCTTGGTTGCGGGCACATCCCCAGTGGGGGGTGTGCAGGAGGCGGCTGGTCGATGTTTCTCTCTCATTGATGTTTCTAACTCTCTATCCCTCTCCCTTCCTCTCTGTAAAAAATCAATAAAATATATATTTTTTTAAATCCAGTCACCTTAGTTTAGAAGGACCAGGTGAGTTCCTGATGGTGCGAGAGGAGAGTTCCTAACACGGTGCTCCCCCCTCCCTGCCAGGTGCAGCTCCTTTTTGACAATGAAGTTCTCCCTGATCACATGACCATGAAGCAGATATGGCTCTCCCGGTGGTTCGGCAAGGTGAGCCAGGCCCAAGGCAGTCCCAGGGCAGGGGTGGGCTGAGGGGGCCTTTTTCGCAGGAACTCTCCCGCTGACGACTTCTTCCCCTCGTTCCCCCTTAGCCAGCCCCCTTGCTTTTACAGTACAGTGTGAAAGAGAAGAGGAGGTAGGGGCCACGCCCCTGCCCCATCCCTCTCCCCATCCCTCCCCAGATATTTATGTGAAATTGTGGCTTTATTTTTTGAAATAAAAACTTTTAAAAAGCAACTCTCTTCTTCCTTCTTATCCCTACCACACTCATACTTTGTCCTGTGTCCTGCTTCCCTCAGAAATCCTCTGAGTGTCATCAAGAAGGATGACCCTCGGCAAATGACCAAAGGAGAGGGGTAGAGGACCCTACTTACGTAAAGCCCGGAAGGTGAGCTGAGTGAGGTCAGGCCCCCACACCTGTTTTGGTGAAGGGAAGTTTTTCTGGAAGGGAACTCTTCTCTGTCCTTGAATGTTGCAACATGTGGCGAAGGCCTGAGCGGAGGTGTCCTAATTCAAGAATGGTGACAGTAGGGCTCGGGTTGGACAGTGGTCACTGCATAATCGGAGAAGGCTAAATAAAATGGGTGCATGGGACACCCACAGGGATCGGGTTGGAGACATGGCTGTCTATACAATGTCTATACTAGCTTCAGCAGACCTGCAGGTACCTGGGCGAGGTGAGACCAGCTTGTAGAGAGTAATTGAGGGGGAGAGGCAGCTGGTGCCCAGGAGGGCAATGGCAGCTCCAAGGAACAAGAGGGAAGCAGCAAGGCTAGCCCCCCACTGAGTAAGTCAGCAGGCTTCTGTGTCTGTGGGAGCCTAGCCATGAGCACTGGGCTCTGGAAGTAAACCCAGCCAGTGTTCCTGTTCTGTGGGTCTCTAACTGGGGTAGCCAGAAACTGTGTGTGTGTGTGTGTGTGTGTGAGAGAGAGAGAGAGAGAGAGAGAGAGAGAGAGAGAGAGAGAGAGAGGTTCTGAGGAGTGAGGAGGGAGAGGAGTGGCTAGGGGGGAAGAGAGACACTCCTGGGGACTCGGGTGGCCCAAGCAGCTGCAGCTGCAGGAATTGGGTAGTGTCTTGTTGGGGCATGGCTTGGGTCAGAAATGCCCAGCCAATCCTGGCTGGTGGTTCAGTGGTTAGAGCATCCACTGGCTCACCAGAGGGTCGTGGGTTCGATTCCCTGCCAAGGGCATGTCCCTGGGTTGCAGGTTCATTGCTGTTCTGCCTCCCCTGTTGTGCTTGGGGGAAGCAACCAGTCAGGGGTGTCTCTCACAGGATGTTTCTCTCTCCTCCTCCCTCCCACACTGAAAAACAATGGAAAAAATATCCTCAGGTGAAGATTAACAAAACAAAACAAAAATAAAAAGAATGGCTGCCTAAAAGAGGAGGCTGCCTGAGGGCCCCCAGGCTTGAAGACCAAACCTGGGGCTGAGGCCTTTGAGGACACCTGGCTGGGGGGCCCTGGAGCAGCTGCCCCGCCTCACCCGCAGCTCCGGGCAGCCTGATTTCCGTCTGTGGGCGGCGGTGCAGCGGCCAACTTCCCCAGGTTGCTGACGCAGGCCAGCTGCGGGCTGCGCATCTCTCTGCCTCATCTGCGGGCTCCTTTCCCCTCCCCTGGCCTCCACGCAGCAGAACTACCCCCGGGGTCACTTGGTGCTGGACCTGCTCCAGGGGCCATGGCGGATGGATCCCGCCACGGTTCTCTCCCATGACCTCTCAGAGCTTCCAGGTGAAGGTGGCAGTCCTCACCCACAGGTCCTCACCCCAGTGCCTCTGCCACCCTTTCTCAGCTGCTTCCGCCTGGGAGCAGGGACCCTGAGATCTGCCTCAGCCTTTGGCACAGAGGGGGGCTTGTCCCTCTCGGCCTGGCCCGTCTCTCCCTAGACTTGGGGCGGGGAGGGGGAGGAGGTGGAAGACCGGGAGAGGGTATGGGCACAGGGGACTTCCCTGGGGCCCTGGTCCCAGGGTGTAAGTTTGTGTAGCGGCGGGAGGCCTCTGAGTATTCCGCAGCTCCCCATTTCGCCCTCGTACCCCAGGCAGGCGGCGGTACGCAGAGCTGTGTGAACAAGCGTGAAGGGCCGGAAATAATTTACAAAGCCGAGTCCTAGAAATAACGAAACTGAAATTTCAGGATCCAAATCCCTTAACTTTGCAGTAATGTTTTCGGCAAGAGAAATCCCAGAAATGGGCCAGACAGATAGGTGCCCGCGCCCAGCTCCTCTGCTTGGAGTTTCCCCAGAAACTCCCGCTTACCTCTCATGCTGGCTAAAGGAATTGCGGGGGGGGGGGGGGGGGGGCACATCTCCCAGACTGTCCTTTGCACCGCCCCAGGGGTGTTATTCTGAGGATTCGCCCAGTACCTCCCCCGCCCCACATACACACTCACAAACTTCATAGGATTGCCTGGGGTGCAACATCTGAAGGCTAACAGTAGTTTATTGAGCAGATTTCTGTACCAAGAAGAGGGGTCAATCTGGGGCAGACCTGGGTGGAGTTGAAGGGACTCACCAGATGAGAGGGTTCGGATGGCTGGGTGAGTGAGAGGCGTGGTGTCTGGGAATGAGAGAAAAGGTGGGGGTGATGAGGAAGGGGAATAGGGATGGAGATAAGGTGGAGAGATGAGGAAATGGAAATCTGAAAGGGCGTGTTGGGAGGTGAGAGAAAGTATTAAGTGGGAATTGAGCCTTACCTGGTTTTAGCCTTCGGACTGAAGGATCCCGGTTTTGATTCCCACCAAGGGTAGGGGTTGGATCCCCAGTAGGGGGCGTGTAGGAGGCAGGATCAATGTTTCTATTCTCCTTTCCTTTCTCTCTAAATCAATAAAAACATTTTTTATTTTTAAAATATATTTCTTTATATATATAAAGAATTGGCCAGAATTGAACCTGGGACCCCCAGTCCGCAGCCAGTGCTGTATCCACTGAGCCAAACCGGCTAGGGCAACAAATTATTTTAAGAGAGAATTGAAGCACCTTCCTGAGGGAGTGAAAGTGGGCATGTGGAGATCTCTGTGAGGCGAGGGAGTGGAAGACCCTGAAGTTTCTGCAAAGAACAATGAGGGGATCTGAGGGATTGCTTTAGAATGCTGGGAGAGGAAAACTCATTCTGGTAGGGGTTGGGGTGGGCAGTGGTGAATGGTTATGTGTGTGGATTGCTCTAGGAAGGACCCAAGGCAGGGAGGGTTGGATCATGGGAGGGGGGAGGAAGAGGCTCATATCAGGGAGTACTGGGGCCTGTCCGCTCGTCCAAATTGGAGTGGGGTAAGTCTGTGAGTCAACTGAGTGCCCCCCCAAGCCTAGAACCCAGGTTTAATCTTTTAATCTTCCTCATTAATCACTCACTCTCCTCCTACTCCCTCTGAGGGTCTGAGGATCCGGTTTCTCCCCAGCTCAGGTTCCATAGGCTTCGCTGGGAAAAGTCCCCTCCTGTGGCCCCACAATAGGCTGGACAAGTCACTTGCAGCTGGGGAGACTTCAGTTGGGCTGTGCTGTCAGCAGCCTCCTCCCATTACTAGTCTCTCCTTCCCTCTCCTCCCCCAAACGCACATCTGGGGATTGTCCAACCCCATTACCTGAGCCCAGTTAGCATAGCAGAGAAGGTAGGCAGGAGAGATGGCAGGGGAGGAAGGCCAGGGCCCTTTAGGAGAGCCCCATACTCCTCACAGACACACACTAGATACTGAGAGCAAAAGATGACAAATGCAACACAGATGATGCATGATTGAAAGTTGTAGTGTCTGGTGACTGGCCTGGTACATGAGCTAGCCAGTTCCTGCATCCTCCTGGGACCCTCTTTAATTTCAGATTAAGTGAAACCACCAGGATGGTTCAGAGGGTTAAGGCCTCCAGCTAGGAGGATCTCTCCTGACCCTCCTCTGCCCCCCACCATTAATAACCAATTAACAAGGTCCTGAGGCATCTCAGCTTTCTGCTGTGGCCTGGCTATGCTCTCTGACCCATTGGGCTGTGTTGCTCAGGCTGCCACAGGAGCACTGTGTGAGTACCTGTGGGTATGGGGGAAGGGGTGCTCACTGAAGGGAGTCTTTACCAAGAAGACTCTGTGTTTCTCTACTTCTGTTGGGTGGTGGAGGTCAGTATCACACAGTGAGGTTTCCTACCCGGCTCCCCACCCCCCATCAGAGTGTCTTCCTGTCTTTGAAAGGAGTCTTTGGCCCACATACGTCAGATCTCCCAAGCTCTGATTGGGGCGCCCCAACTACAGACTCCACTTGCTCCAGGGAATAGACAGGTGGACCCAGATCACTGCACAGATGGTGGGAGGTAGAGAGGTTTACAGAGAAGGTGACAGAATGGACAGTCCAGGAGGGACCAGCTCACTTCTTCATGGCACTGTTAGGAAAAAACTAGAAGAAACCCAGAGCAGAGAGTTCCTGCAGAGTGAGGCCCAAGGAGTGGTGGGGCTTGTCTCTGGACTGTAAACCCACCGGCTGTTTGGGATGTGATATGGGAACAAAAGCCTTGCCTCGCTGGTGGAGCACCTGTCCCAGAACTGCCTTATTCCTACAAGGGGGCGGGCAGTGGAGGTGCTCACTGTGGTGTGGGCCCTGGGTTAGGTGAGCGGGGGGGGGGAGAGAAGAAAATAGGAATGACTATCCCAGTCCCTAGAGTTTGCCCCTGGCTTGGCAGGGACCCCTCTCACCACTGCTCCCAGGCTGGGGAGCCCCAACTGGGACCACAGGAGCTCAATGAAGAGACAAAGGCATCAACTGAAATAGATCATGTGTAACCAGAAGGCCCTCTGTGGAGGCCAGTCTTTCCTGGCACAGACCCCTCCTGAGCAATATAACCCTAGCTCTGGGTTTGCTGTGTCTTCTCTCCTGAGGGCCAGGTCTCCCTCTGCACTTCTCCATGTTTTGTTTTGTTTTTAATTGGTTTCAGAGAGCAAGGGAGAGGGAAAGAGAGAAACATCAGTGATGAGAGAATTATTGATTGGCTGCCTCCTGCCCACAACCCGGGCATGTACCCTTGACCAGAATCGAACCCGGGACCCTTCAGTCCGCAGGCCAAGGCTCTATCCACTGAGCAAACCGGCTAGGGCTCCATGTGGTTTGACTTCCTCAGAGCCTCTGAGCCCTGCTGGGACAGCCTTGGGTCCAGCCGCAGAGCCGGCTGGAGTCCCCTCACCTGCCCGGGCTTGCGCATCGCATCCCCACTATACCCAGTGGCAGTCGCTCTGCCGGGCCGGGTTCTCCCACGGCTTGAGTGCCCCCAGGCCCAGTGCCACGCTAATAACTTCCAGCTTTACGTTAAGAGCTTTCGGCAGGAGTGGGGCGGGGACGAGGGGGCCAGGTCAGGAGACGGAGGTTCTTCTTAGGTGGGATGGGGATCTCAGCACGCCAACTCTGAGCTCCTCGGGATTTTGCAAATCTCCGGCGCTGCGACCAGGGAAAGCAATTTTATTGCCTACGAGAGTTTATGAGCCGGAGCGGCGGCTAGGCGGGAGGGGGCGGCCCAGGAAGGGTCCAGCCAGAGTGAGCGCAGGGCCGCGCCGGCAGCGCGGAGCAGCCAGGGGGGCAGTTCTGGCGAGTTACTCCGCCGGCTTCTCTGCGCGCCCCCAGAGCCCGCGGAAGAAATACCGCTGCCGGGCCGTCTAGCAGCTCCGGACCCTCGGCGGCCCGGGGTGAGGCAGTGGGGGCGCAGGAGGAGGGGCACTCGGGGCTCGGGCCCAGCGTGGGAGGCGGGTCCGAGACGGGGGCCCAGATCGGGAGCGGCGCGCTGGGGCCCAGGCAGCTGCGGAGCCGAGCACCGCGGGCGGCAGGACCTCCGCAGCCCGGCCGGCCGGCCGGCCATGAGCGCGGGCCCCGAGCCCCGGGCAGCCCGCACACCCTTCAGCATCGCGGACATCCTGGGCCCTGGCACGGTCCCTCGAGGACCCTCTGCGCCGCAGCCTCCAGAGTCGAGCCCAGGTCCCAGGTCGCCGCTGTGCGCGCTGGAGGAGCTGACGAGCAACGCTTTCCGCGGCCGTGACGGGCTCGCTCTGCAGCCCTCGGAAGGTACGGCGCCGGCCAGGTCGCGCCCCGGGACGTGGCCTTCTCCCCATCTCCCTCCTCCAAGTTCCCGGGCCCCACCTTGGTGCATCCCGGCCGCCACCCCAGTCTGCCCCCCGCCCTCAGCCCACGTGCGGGGAGCTCCCGCTGCTCCCTTCCCCTCGGTTAGTTCCCCAGCTGCCCGGCTGCGGGGCGCCGAGGGGAAGGGCCGGGGGTCTAGAACCGAGCGACCCGTTAGTCCTTTCGCTGTAGGCGGGGCAATCGCGACAGAAAGGCCGGAGAGCGGAGACAAAAGGCCGGGCCCGGGGCCCGAGCCGGGGCGAGGCAGGCGTGGGATATGCCGGGCGGCGCGGCTCGGGTCTCCGGGCAATCCCGCTCCGCTCCCCGTCCCTCTTCCCGAGGAGCTGACGAGCCGGGCCGCCAGGGCCCGGGCGCGAACTCCGCCTTTCCTTGCCCTCCACACACGCACGCCTCCCCTTCGTGCTGGGGGGCGGGGGGGTGTCACTAAGAGGGAGTGAGCCGAGAGTGCCCGACGCGACCCCCGAGTCCGGAGAAGGGCCCGACCGTGGTCCTGTCACACTCACCAGGCCGGTCAGCTGCCCCTCCCTGACCACGGCTGGTCCCCACCTCTGGTGCGGGCCGCGACCGGCAAGCCGGCTCCACCGGGGGCTCCGGGAGGCCTCCGCGGCCCCGCGCCAGACGTCCCGACCCTGCAGCTGCCTCCCCTTGCCTGGCCCGCCTGCCGCCCGCTCCGCCCGCCGGACGCCCTCCGCCTGCCGCCTGCCGCCTCCGTCTCCCCGCGGCGGGTTCTTCTTCGTGTCCCACCCCCTCCCCGGCCTGCCCCTCGCTCATCTCGCTGAGGGACCGCGGTCTAGCCCCCGCACCTTCACCCCGACCCCGGGACTCTGGTCGCTGCGGGGCTTTCCTCCAGGACGGAAGCCCGTCCCCGCAGCCTGGAGACTGAGTCCCGCCCCGTCTCCGCAGGCCGCGCGGCCCCAGGCGCTCTGGGCCACGGCCCGGCGGGCCGCCGACGGCGCAAGTCCCGCACGGCGTTCACGGCGCAGCAGGTGCTGGAGCTGGAGCGGCGCTTCGGGTTCCAGAGGTACCTGGCGCCCCCCGAGCGGGACGGGCTGGCGGCGCGGCTCGGCCTGGCCAACGCGCAGGTCGTCACGTGGTTCCAGAACCGGCGCGCCAAGCTCAGGCGCGACGTGGAGGAGATGCGCGCCGACGTGGCCTCGCTGCGCGCGTGGAACCCCGAAGGCCAGGGCTGCCTCGCGCTGCCAGACCGCGCCCGCGGGCTCGGCCTCGGCCTCGGCTCGGGCCCGGCGCGGCCCGACTCCGGGCCCTGCCTGTCGGACGAGGAGATACAGGTGGACGATTGAAGGGAAAGCGACCGCCCTCGCTCTGGAGCGCTAGACTTCCAGCCTCTCGCCTCTGCACCCCGCACCCGGTCTGGGCTGCGGATGGAGGGTGGCTGTCGACCTCGGCCTCTCCCAGCTCACAGTGCAGACGCCCACCTTTCCTAGTTATTGAGAATAAAGTGGAGACTCCATTGCACCACGCCTCAATCCCGCCCCAGCAATAAGAGCAAAATCTGCTGGTAATTTCGGGTGTTCCTTGCTTGGCACGTGCGGAGCGGTTTTCTTTAACCCTCATGGCCAGCAACCCTACAAGGTAGGTGATATGCTTATGGCCATTGTACAAAGGAAGAGCCCCTTGGTCAGGATGGGCCCTGGCATCTAAACCGGCCTTCAGAGCTCAGGAGACTCAGGCTGCGCGGAGGACCTCCCTACGAGCTGCCTGGGTCGCAGTTCCCCGAGCCTTTGATCCCCCGGAACCTGTGAGACCTTGCTCCTCACCTCAAGCCGGGCCCCAAATTGAGGACATCTTGCCTATTCTTTTCCCACTTGAGGTCATTTGTCAATGGAGCCCGGCCCCTCCTCCCCACCCCACCTGAAAGGACTCTAAGCTGAGTCACCAAGTGATGCAAGCTGGGAGAGGGGGGAACACCCCTACTTCCCGGACCTCCACTCCACTATGGGACGAAAATGTTCCCACTAGGATGGTGGCAGAGGCGGTGGCGACAGGGTAGGATGGTCCGCCCACTGAGGCGGGGGTTGGGGTAACTGCCTTGTGGGGTGGAGACCCCCGCCTGCCTCCACTGGCAGACGGTTCTGAGATGAATGTATCCCTCTGGTGACAAATCACCCTGATGCAGTGTGATGGGGAGGGAAGAGGAGCACTCAGTAGCTACAGACCTCCTTCTATGCACGTCCCTCCCAGATAACCAGTTGAAGACTATGCTTGGTGTCTTTCCTGCTTCCCCTCTCTCACAGTCACGTCAGATCTTCCCATGCATCTGCCCAGGAACTCACAGGCTCACTCGCAATGGTTCAGGAGGCTCAGGTAGGGTCTCAGTTGCAGGAGGAGGTCCCAGGAGAGGATATTTCAGGGAGAGTGAACAAGGCTGGAAGGCAGACGGGACCTGGCCTATTCAGACCATAGCTACCGCTCACTGAGCAGTTCCAGGTGCCTTGCATGGATTCATCTTCACAATAACCCCAGGAGGTAATGAGGCTTTAATTGCATTTAAGGATAAGGAAACTGGATGGATCACAGAAGCCCAAGGGAACTTGGGTCATGTCATGAAGCTTCTAAGTGGTGGGGCTGGGACTCACCTGCTTGTCTGACTCAGCTCATGCTGTTGGCCACGGTAGGTTCTGTCCCTATAAGTGTGACTGGGCTTAACTGAAAGAAGAGAGAATACAGAGAGAGGAGAGAAGGGCCAAGGGTAGAAATGTAGGCATTGTACTGTAGACAGAACCTGCTCCTTGGGGGTTCTAGAGGAGGGGCATACAGCAGTGTTTAGGGTGGACAGAGACTGAGGAAGTAGTGTATTTTTGACTACTGCAAAAGGTAAGAGCAGAATGAATTCATGGCCAGACTTGGAGCGGGGAAAGATGGAGGTTGTCAGAAAAGATGAATCAGTATGATTCCCTCAGTGACGAAAAATTGCATGACTGAGTGACAACCTTGCAAACCCCGGGCAACTGGAAAATGTCACCATGGACATAAACAGATAATGGTAACTAGGATAGAGCTACGGATCTGTCAGCCATCATGTACAAAAAGTATTCTTTGTAACTGTGTTGTCCCTTCAATATGCATACATATACACACACACACCTCCCCTGGTTCATGGTCAAGGCCCCTTGCTTATTTCCTTCATCTCCTTCTACAGGCCTCTCTGGAACCTTGAATAGGGTGACCAACTTATTCCTGTGTATCCAGGGCTTCCTTCCCAGTTTTAGTACTGAAAGTCCCACACCCTAGGGAACTCCTCAGTCCCAGGAAAATCAGGATGGATTAGCACTCTGCTTTCCGACCCTGGGGTTCAGAACTCGGACTGCTTTGTCACAACCCTACTGGTTAGCAGCATGAGTATGGGGACAAAATGTCAGGAGTCCCATGGCTCTCGGAGAAGATTCAAGTCTAGGGTAAGAGGGAACATGTCTTTGAGAGGTTGGAAGAGCAAGGGGCCAGCTCAGCCTGAAAGCAAAGATACTACATAGCACTGGTAATCAGCTATTCTTAAAGACGCCAGGAGCCTTAGTGGAGTCCTCAAAGCAGAGAATTTCCCCCCAGAACAAGGCTAGATGGGCAGGGCTCTGGTGGAGTCATCCCTTAAAACAACAACCTCCTCTCCCCGACACCACGCCCTGACCAGGCATAAGCAAAGAACTTCCAGGGCAAATAATTCTCCTGAGGAAGGTAGGGGCCAGTCAAGTTAGTTGGTTCAGAGCCATAACCCTCCTCCACTTGAGGTTTCCTAGATTCTAGCCCAGCGCTGCCATCTCTTATCAAGCCTTGAGCAAACAAAACTCAAACCTGTCCTTCAAAAGGGCCTCTGGATGGGCACATCAGGATCACCTGGAGGACTACTGACACACAAACTGCTGGGCTCCTGCCCTGCAGATTGATTTAGGTCTCAGTGAGGCCTGACAACGTGCATTTGTAACAAGTTCCCAGGTGACACTGACGCTGCTGGTCTGGGACCACACTTTGGAACTAGCGTCCCAGGAACTCTGTATTTTGTGAAATAAGCAGCAATTCACTCATATTCCTCTCTTCCCACCATGGGAATCATGAATATGTAGGACAGTTGCAGATAAAAATTGGTTTATTTAACAGTCACTATGTACCACGCACATGGTAGGTATTTTCTCAGTTTCAGTTCTCACAACAGCCCTGTGAGGTAGGAATTGCACCCATTTTACAGATGAGGGAACTGAGGCACAGATATTGAGAGACCTGTCCAAGGTGACCCAACTAATAATGGCAGATTTTATCCTACTATACAGTTTTACCTCCTATCTCTAGGTATGAGTGGTATTGAGCAAGTCCCATATAAGGCAGCAGGAATCACTTATCCCAGTGAATGGTTCCTCTTGGGAGGGCATTCTGGGAGGCCTAAAAGTCCCCTGAAGAGCCACATTTTAATGAGCTGAGAGTCCCAGGCAAGGCTAGGGTAGGAACCAGCCAGGGGCAGCTGCCAGAATCAGAGAAACCAAAAAGAACTGATTCTTCCATAGGAAGTAGAGACTTAAATCCATCTCTTGGGGCAGCGACCCTTGGTGGGAAAACTGAGTAAATGCACACAGGTAAAGACTAGTTACAATGCCTAGTGCTGAAGTGGAGAAAGGACATGGCAAAGGTGGCCCATCAGCAGGAGAGCCAGCTGTGAGAAGTGTGGAGCTGTATGGGCTCTGCCAGCTCCAGGCAGGAACTGGGTAAAGGAATTCCCAAATACAAACCCTTGGCAAATCTTCTAGCAGTCAGAGGCAGTGAGCATCAGACCACTGGGCAAAGGATAGTCACATGTGCGCAAAAATATGGACAGGAAACAAGTCATGAGGGGCTGGGGCTGGAGAAAACAGGGCAAGGACTGGGATTAAGATGAGGTGAGCACCCACAAGGTGAAGGGTGGGACTCGGCCTTATTCATCCCTATGACCCCTTTCCAAGGCACAGAGCTCTGGCTAGCAAGTAAGTTCCCCGGGGCCAGGAGCAGAGCCAGCCTCCAATGCCCCCTATAGTTCTAACACCTGAACTTTTGTAATTGCCAGGTTCCCTTCTTAAGCCTTGGTGGATTTTATTTTTCCTTATTGCCCAAAAGAAGCCATCTGCTTGAGAACAAAAGATAGGCTGTTTCAGTGGTCTCGGGGCCTCTTTCTCTCATCAGAAGGTCTCTGTGGCAAGAGGAATGACTATCAGGGGTGTCTCTAACTATGGTTTTGAAGTACAAGGTCTCAAAATATTCAGGGAACAGCCACCACACAGTGTCCCTCATCCTTGTGGGATATAACCATGGCCTTGTCCTATGAGGGACAGGTCTTCCCTCATCTGCCCTGAGGTAGATGCTGGGGCCCAAGTCCCAGGGTGCCCCAGCCCTTTGGGGGGTTCTGGAGATGGAGAGGAAGTCTTCTACTCTGAGTCTGGGGGTGGGGCCAGTTGGAGAGGCTCGGGTGAGGAGGTGGATAGTGCAAAGGTAGAGACAGAAGGCCAGGGACCCTTGGAGCAGCGCTTGGAGGGTGACTGGGGGGGAGAAGGCCCGAGGCCACGGGCTCAGTGTGGGGAAATGGCTGGCGGAACCCAGTTGACCCAGCTGGTGGAGGTGGTACAGGATAGCCTCTTCGCTGATCCTGCTGAGAAGGAAAAGGGAGGAGCAGCTGATATACTCCTTTCTAGCAGCACAGCTCCTGCCCCTCAGCCCACTCATGCTGCCCCCGCCCCTGCCCTACTGAGGCAGAAGGTAGCCCTGCTTGGTATTGCAACCACAGCCAATTCTCCCTGCTGCCCCTCAGCAAGAGCACGCCTGGCTCCCTTACCCTAGCCAGCTGCAGAAGGCAAGCGTGCAGCTCCTGTGCGGCATCAGGCTGGCACCCACCTCTCATTGTCTCCTGGAACACAGCAGCTGCCTCCTCGAAACGCTATGGTCCCAGATTAGAAAGAGGAAAGTTTAGGTACTGGGGGAAGGGAGTGGTCAAGGGACTTCAAAGTGGCCCCTTTCCCAAGCTGGCCCCCAGCTCCTAATATCCCTGACATTGACACTGCGGTACAGAGCTTCCCTAGAAAATGTCCATGTCAACCCAATCCCCACCATCCACCCAAATTCCTCCTCTGCATCCAATGTTGGACTTAGTACCTGCAATCCCATCAAGGCCTTCCCCAGGCGGAAGAGGCCCCGGGGCCAGCCAGGCCGCAGGGTAAGGGCCACCTGAGCATCAGCCAGGGCCCACGCCGGCTGACCCAGCCTCTCGTGGCAGAAGGAGCGATTTCCAAATAACCTGATGAAGACAAAGTGACCAAAAGCCCAGGTCCTTAGCACCTGGCCTTGCCCTGACCTCCCAGCACAATGGCCAAGCCCCCACCTACCTGTGGTCCCGGGGGTTGAGCTTCAGGGCCTGGGTGAAGAAGACCACGGCCTCGCGGTAGAAGCCTTTTTGGGCAAAGCCAGTACCCACCTCTGGCAAAGAGAGAGGATGCGAAGGTTCTGATGGGGCTACCGTAGATGGGGCCCCCAGGGAGGGTGGAGTGAGGAGGGAGAGGGAGGAGCTTACTTGCCAGCTCCTGGCTCTGCTGTAAGGCAGCTGCCAGAAGTCCCGGAGATGCCTAGGGAAGGCCAGGGGAGAAGAGTCAAGCAGGACTCGGGCCTCAACCTCCCCAATTTCTTCTCTTTCGTTCACACAATTAACATTACAATTAGCATCAACTAACTCAAGTAATTCTCATTACAGCTCTGTAAGACGCTATCAGCCCTATTTCCCCGCAGAGAAAGCTAGCCAGGATCAGGGTGTCAGTGATGGAGCTTGACCCCAAGTCTCTTAAACAGGAGGCCAGAGCACTCCTTCTATGGCTCACTGCCCTCAACCCTCAGATCATCTGACTTCCCAGATTTTTCCACTAGTTCCAACTGAGGCTCTTCACCTCACCTCTGCCTTAGGGCTCTGCCTGGGGCTCTCCTCTCTTGGCGAGCTTTCTTCCTCCTGGCTCACCTTCTTCTGAGGGCCCAGGCTCTTGTGGGGCTCCTGGCTCAGTTCCTTCTCTCTGAGAGAGCCAGGGGGCCAATCCCCAACCTTGCGCAGAGCCAAAGATACGAAAGTGCTAGACAGATCCAGTATGTCCTGTGAGCAGAAAGCAAAGGTGGGGGCGGGGAGGATGAAGTATGTCCCAGAGGAGAGGGAAGTGGGGGGGTAAGCAGAGGCCAAGAGAGGAACAAAGGGGCTCTCACCTCCTCCTCACCACACTGTCCCTGAGCTGGGTTCCCAGGGCTGGATGGGGGGCTCCCATTCCCATGTGGGGTGGCTTCGACCTGGAGGGAAGGTAAACAGGTACAGAGTTGGGAATGCCTGCAGCCACATGCCTTTGATCCCCCACCTTCCTGGCACTTGGCACTTGGTGCTCTTCACGCCTGCATGCAGACACTCACCTTGGGCACCCCACTGTCCTGCTCCAGGCGCTCCTGTCGCCTCCGGTCCTTTTGGCGCTGTAACAATAGTGATGGTGAAGTATTCTGAGCACTATACTTAAATCACACAGATACAATTTGTATCTTGAGATCAATTCTTCGTTTTTAGAATATACACTATACGTCATGTATGTACTGGTTAGGAGTTTTACATATACTATCTCATTAATCCTTGGAACTCTGTGAGGGAGGTGTTGTTATCCTCATTTTACAGGTGAGAAAACAGACAAGCGTTACCAGGCAGACATCTCACAGCAAGCAGGAGGCAGAGCCCAGCTCAGGCAGTATGGTGCACCCAGAACTGCTGCACCCCATGGCCTTCGGGAGGCCCTACAGTCCCTGGGCCCCTTGGGCCCCCTGGCAAGGGGATCCTGCAGGCCACCCCGAGTTCTCTCCTGTTCTCACAAAGCTTTTCCCTTTCCCTCCTCCCAATCCCTCTGAGCTCCCTCCCCCAGCCCTCTAGCTACCTTCTTCTTCAGTCGCTTCTTCTCTGCTTTCTGCTTCATGCGCTCCTCCTCAGCCACCAGCTCCTCAGCCAGACGGTTGGCTTCCTGGAGGAGGAAAGGCAGGTGGCAGGAAAGGAGAGAGAAAGCAACAAAGAGGCATGTATGGAAGGATCTTGAAAGGACCAGATTAGGGGGGATATAGATATGGGAACATGGGGTTTCGAAGATCCCTAGGGGAAGGCGAAGCCCGATGCAGACAGTCTCACCTCCTCAGTCAGCAGGAGCTTCTGGGGCATGGGCACCTGAAGCAGGCTGTCTGAGCTGCTGGGCAAGGATGCTGAGGCAGAGGGTCTTTGAGGGCAGGGCTTAGACCCTTGGGGTGGGTACAGGAAGGACTTTTGAAGACCACAGTAGGTACCCAGTCCTGCAGCCCCCTTGCCCCTGTCATTCTGTCTAGTCGTTTCTTCCTCATCATGGAAATGGTCCAGGAGGTAATCTGTCAGGAGGGAGAAAGAGAAGGGAAAGAAAGAACATGAGAGAGAGGAGCACCGAGGGCCAGCCCTCCCCAGGGTACCAGCCTTGATCCCTGGGCCCGGCCCCTTCACTCCCCACCATGGTGCCACAGCTGCAGCCGCCCGCTGCTCCCATCCACACGGATCCGGTGCAGGCCCTGGGGATCGCTCTCCACCAGCCGTCGCAGAAAATCCACTATGTCCTGGGAGAGGAGGGGAGGGTAGGCTGGTGTTGGGGGGAGCTCTGGGAGAGAGCTAGGGGCTTGGCTAGGTTGACCCCTCCACCATGGAAATCACACAGCAGCCACCCGGCCTGGAGAACCTAACTGGCCAACTTCTCCCAGCTCAGCACCTCAAACACACTGCTCTCAGCTCTCATGGTGGATCACCTCGCTTCACTATTGCCTGCCTTCCCAGGGGGCGAGTGTGGCTTTCAGCCTGGCCCTCTCAGCCATCCAGTATCTCCTCCCCTGATTTGCCACTAGGTCAGCCCCTAAAACAAAGCCCTAAAACGGAGTCCTCTTACCTGCTCGTCCAGCTATGCCCCCTGTCATACCTTGGAATATGAACAGCCCCCGTACAACCCGCCTGGAGCTACATCACGCTGAACCGAGTGCAGCAATTCCTGGCTGGCCTCTCCCCTGCACTTCATGTCTCTCCCCACAGCCAAGCTCTTAACAGTCACTCCCTGACTGAGACACTGCCAGCAATCCCCCACTGCCAAGGCCACACACTGGCATCTGGCTCCTCAGCCCGGGATCTCGAACCTTCCAAAAAGCTCTTTGGCCGACCTCTCCCGCCTTAGGGTTTCCCCCAGTGGTCCTCAAATCCCTCTGGCTCTGACCTGCTTTCTTACCACATCTTGTCTCAACTTCAAGGTCCAGTTCAAATTCTGTCTCCCCTCAACGACATGCCAATGATCTCTACCCTCTCTCAACCAAGCCGCGCTCACGCAGACTGTGTTATACAATACAGAGCCTTACTCTTCACTCAGCGCAGTCCGGCCATATTAAAACAAACAAACAAAAAAGACTTCTTTGACCTTCCACCTCTCCTCCAAACACATTCTATGCTATTGTCTTAATTCACAACCTGGCCGCACATGACACGGCCCCCTCCCCATACCTTCACGAATTACCTCCTACCATCTTATCACCTCCTCCAGCTACAGTGACCTCCTCTTATCTTAAGTTCCTACAACACCAAGTGCACTGAGAAGCTTCACGTTTAACCTATCAGGGCTTCTGTACTTATTTCCTCTGCCTGGAATGCCCTTTCCCCAGTGAATGGCCCAGTCTTCTGTCCCCTTCAACTCTCTGCTTAAACCTTTGTGGAGAAACCTTCTGTGGCCAGTCCTTTTAAAACAAGTCTCTGAACTCCACTCAGTGGTCCCTAGCCTCCTCCTTGCTTTATTTTTCTTTGCACTTCTGGTACTTGACATACTATATTGTTTATTTATTCATTGGCTGCTTCCACTAGATACTTCTAATCCATTTAACAAAAGGGTTTCTAATCTGTTTGATAGACTTGTCTTCCCGGCATAAAACAGTGCCTGTGTTAGGTGCACAGCTGGTGCTCAGTGAGCCTGTGCTGAGTGGGTGACGGCAGACAGACTTGGGGAGGAGGCTGTTCTAACAGAGATGCTGCCGGGAGCTGTATCTGAAGAACTCCGTGTGACCCAGTGCGTTGGAACTTTGTCCCGTCAGTGACGGGAGTGGACCTGATATGGGAAGTGAAACACTCAGATAAAACTCCTGGTGGAATGTTTAGTGACAAGGCCATTACCACTGTCCAGGCCGGAGAGAATGAGTTCTTTTCTTTTTAATATTTTTATTGATTTCAGAGAGGAAGGGAGAGGGAGAGAGAGATAGAAACATCCATGATGAGAGAGAACCATTGATTAGCTGCCTCCTGCAGGCCCCACAGTGGGGCTCGTGCCCGCAACTTGGGCATGTGCCCTTGACCGGAACCGAACCTGGGACCCTTCAGTCCACAGGCTGACGCTCTACCCACTGAGCACACTAGCTGCGGCGAGAATGCGTTCTTGAACTGAGGGAGTGGCAGCAGGAGCAGGAATGGAAATGATGGGTTCGCCGGGAGAGACACTTCAGAAGTAGCGACTAACTGCATGTGTGGCGTAGAGAAAGGGAGGACTACACAGAACGACTTCTAGGTTTCTAGATGGAAGTCTACGCTATCAACCAAAACTAAGATTAGAGGAAAGGCAATCCATTCCCAAGGATGAATGGACGTGTGCGCTTGAGGTTTTTAGGGATAACCATGAAGCCGTCGGAAGCACAGCTTCTCAGTGCCCCCAAATCGGGGCCTGCCCCTCCCTCAATAACCAGATCACCTACCTGAGAACATCCCAACCCCGGGCTGGGCAAGGCCTTTCAAGTGCCTTCGTCCCCTCCTCATCCTACAGGTGAAAGCAAACCCTCCGCTCAGGTTTCATTTCGGCGAAGTTCTTTAAACTTTTCCTTGCTTCGGTGTCTTTGCTCGCACTGCTCCCTCTTGTCAGAACACCGTCCGAGGAGCTCCTACTCCCTCCCGCGTCCTCCACCCACAGACTAACCTGCCCCGCCCCGTGCACCTCTCGCACGGATCCCGCCCGCCGCGTCCTCCCGGGTCGCCGCCTCCCCCGCCTCCCTCGCCCCGCCCCGCCCCGCGCCGCCCCTCCCCGCGCCGCGCGCTCAGGTCAGGCCCGAGGCCCTGCCTCCCCAAGCCCGCAGGCCAGCGGGGCTCCCGGCCAGGACGAGTCTCAGCACCGCGGGGTGCAAAGAGGCGTGATCGACCGAAACAGGGCGCGGGGGAGCTGGGAGTCCCTCTACCTCTTCTCCGTAGTCCTCGGGACCGAATTCCTTGCAGAGCCTGGGGACAGCAGCGCCCCCCAGCGGGCAGCCGGGCCGCAGAGGACAGTCTACGGGAGAAGAAAGCCGCGGGTCAGGGAGAGGGATTGACCCGAGACCTCACCCACCGGTGAGGCTCAAAACGCTACCGAAAACAGACAGACCCGAGAGAGGCTGCCCCCGCCCGCCTGGACGCCCCGGTTCTGTCACACCTGCTTACCCAGCTTGATCCGCCCCGCTGTCTTCGGAACCAGCGGCATCTCGCGTCCACAGTAACCCAAAAGTGAAACCGAGTCAGTCGCGTATTTCATGTGGGCCGAAGGGGTAGGGGCGGAGGGGTGAGAGGTCAGCGTGGGCGGCCATCTTTGTTAGGGGCGGAAGCCTCCGACTACGGGGCGCGAGAGGGGTCAGGGCGGTCCCGCGGCCGCCGAGCCAGAAATGACGGCTCCGTGGGTAGGGCGGAGTCCAGACTCCGGCGGACGTTGGGCGGTGCGGACAAGTGAGAATCGTTAGGTTCGTTCCGAGGTCGCCGATCCATGGCCCGGGCGTCCCGCTCCGATGGCCTGCCTCCGCTCGCCCCGGGGCCGCAGCCGTGGGCGCTGGCAGGAGCCGCGGGAGAGGAGCCGTGGGAGAGGAGGCGAGCGGGCGCCATCGGCGGGGACGTTCGTGGCGAGCCGGGGCTGCCGGTGGCCGTGAGCATCCCCTGCTTGGACCAGCGGCCCGGCGGGGCTACAAGAGGCCAGCCGTGGAGGGCGGCGCCGACGGACAAGGAAGGGTGCCTCGAGGCTGGCGCCGCAGACCCGAGGCAGGAAGCTGCCGCTGGCGGGCCGGTCCCTCCCGCGCTGCAGCGTCTCCTGGCCGTGTTGCTGCGGCTGCATCGCGAGCGGGAGCGGCTCCTGCAAGTGCGGGACTGCGCCCGCCACCTACAGGCGGCCGTGCGCCTCCTGGGGATGCTGGACCCCGGCGCGCCGTTCCCGGGCCCGGACCCCTGGCTCCAGCTGTGCCGCGACCTGCTGCCGCCGCTTCCCCGAAAGGCAGCCCTGCGAACCGGCCTTAGAGAGACTCCCGAGCCGCTGCTTCTGGCGCGCCCCGTCGGACTAGCTGCCCAACGCCTGGATGCCGTCATCGAGACGCAGCTTCGTGCCCTAGGCCGGGCGCCCGCCAGCCCCGTCCTGTCTTCTCAACTGGCTGACCTGCTGCTGGCGCTTCCCACCTACCACCAGCTGCAGGGAAAAGCCTTACCCCACGTCCCAGGGGCAGCGCGCCCTTTCCCCCCGGGCCGAGTGCTCTGCCTCTTGGCGGAAGAGCGGGGTTCCCAGGTGGCCGGTCGGCTCAATGAGGCGCTCCGGGGAGCGGGCTTGTGGGACCAGCTCGGCTCCTGGTGGCGGGAGGAGCGGGAGCTGCTGCAGGGTCTTTTGGGCTTGATTGGGGACGTGGCAGGTTCCGCCAGCGGTGGGCTGGGGCCGGGTGGGCCTGGAGCCCTGTGGAGCCAGTTCTGGACCCTGCTGTGGGCAGCCTGTGCTCAGCGTCTGGACCTAAGTCTAGGACCCTGGAGGGACCCCAGAGCAGCGGCAGCGGCCCCGCAGCTGAGTCAGGGTGAGTGGTGGCCTTGGGTGGGCGTTTGGGAAGGCTGGAGTCCCTCCTCCGTTAGTCACCTCACTCACCTGCCAGCCTGACTCCAGAAGCGGGCCCTTTGTAATGAACACCCCCTGGCTCCCCTATCCCTCTGCAACCCCGGGATCCAGGCTTTACCTTCTGAGCTTTCTAGGCAAAGTCTTGCTTTTCACCTTAGCCTTGAGTTTGGGGGGATGCCTCCTCTATCTCCCATTCATGGAGTGGGCAGTGGTTGTAGAAAATTGAGGCCTTGTTTGCAGGCTCGAGTCGTTTCTCCCATTAGCCTCCCTGCCTCAGGAGTGTGAGAAGGAGCTGGCTTCTTTGTGTCACAGCCTGTTTCATCAGTCTCTTATCCCGAGCTGGGACCAAGGTGAGAAGAAGGGGCGCTGGGAGTGACACAAACCCCAGTTGACCTTTCCCTATCAAACCATACCCTCTCATCTTCAGTCTTCTGCCAAGCCTTGGGGTCTGCTGGTGATCAGAGCAGCCTCTCCTCATCTTCTCATGTCACTGAGCTTCTGCAACAGCTCTTCCCTCCTCTCTTGGATGCTCTTCGAGAACCCAAGTCAGGACTTCTCCTCTGTCAGCCTCCAGGTGAGACAAGCAGCGGGGTTGGGGAGACAGTTTGAGGATATCTCCTTTCTTCTTTCCCTCTGTTCTAAAGGCTGGCTCCTCTCAAAGGTGCTCCGTGACCCCTCAGACACTTGTCCCTCCCCTCCCCAGGCCCTGCACCTCTTGCCCTGGGGCTCTGCACCTTGCAGACAGCCTTGCTCTGGTTTTGGGGCAGAGCTCAGCAGCATGTGGCAGCATGGGCCCCAGGTTCCTTCCTGCTCCTGATCCAGAAGGACTTACCTGTAAGTAGCTAGGGATGGGGAGGGGAGCAGCCTAGGCTGGGCTCAGACCTCACTCCCCGTTTCTGCCAAAGCCTCTGTTACATCAGGCAGAGGTTCTCTCTAGCCTGGCCTCAGAGGACAGCTTGGCCCCGGAGGTGGAGCAGCAGCTGGGCCTGGAAATCCGGAAGCTGACAATACAGATCCAGGTGAGGCGAGCAGGGACCTGGGCAGGGGCTAGCTTTTGTGTTGGGAGTGGGGGCGGGTGCAGAACATCTCCGAGACTTGGAATCTTCTTGGAGTCTCTGCTAAATTTATCTTTTTTGCTTTGTTCATTTTTTGTTCTACTTAACTTTTTATCATGGAACATGTCAAACATACACAAGTAGAGAGAAGGGTGTAATGGAGTCCCATATTCCTACCACAGAGGCTTTAACAGTGACCAACTCATGGTCCATTTTGTTTTATCTGTGTATCCCTTCCCACAAGTCAGGCTCTCATTTGGTCATGTGAGTGGCCAAATGATCATTGCCTGGATCCATGATTTCTTTGTGTGTGTGTGTGTGTTAATCCACACCTGAGGATATTTTTTCCATTGATTTTTACAGAGCGGAAGGGAGATGGAGAAAGGGGGGGGGGAACATTGATTGGTTGCCTCTTGCTTGTGCCCCCATGCATTCAATACCTCAGTCTTCAGTCTGAGGGCCAATGCTCTAACCACTGAGAAAACTGGCTAGGGCTAGATTCATGATTTCATTAGGGGGTGCAAAGTGGTGATATTCCAATTCTGTCATTTCTTTTTCTTTCATTATTTGGATTACTCCTATAAAATGAAACTTGCCCTCATTAATTATTCGATTACTCGGAGGTCTATTTTGTAGAGGAAAAGCAAGATAAATAGTTGAGTCCTTTTATTTGCTAGTTTTAATACCATGTTTCTCCTTTTTAAAAACATATAATTTGTACTTTTATTTAAGTAATCCATGGGCAGCCCAGCTGGTGTGGCTCAGTTGTTGAGCGTCAGCCCATGAACCACGAGGTCACTGGTTCCATTCCCAGTCAGGGCACAAGCTCAGATTGTGGGCTCAGCCCCCAGCTGGGCGTACAGGAGGCAGCTGATCGATCTCTCTCTCATTGATGTTTCTATCACTTTATCCCTCCCTCTCTCTCAAATCAATAAAAACATATTTTTAAAAAAGTAATACATATCCATAGTTTAAAAGTGAAACAGAATACAATTTTAGGTTTCTAATGTCCACTCCCTCCTGATTTCTGTTCCACAGTGCTAACTTTCATCCACACTTGGCTGTTTCTTCTTCCTTCTTCTTTTTAAATGTATTTTTATTGATTTCAGAGAAGAAGGGAGAGGGAGCGATGGAAACATCAATGATGAGAGAGAATCATTGAATGGCTGCCTCCTGCACGCCCCTGCTGGAGATGAGCCCACAACCTGGGCATGTGCCCCGACTGGGAATCGAACCGTGACTTGCTGGTTCATAGGTCGAACCAGCCTTGCAGGTTGGGCTGGGCTGTTTCTTCTAACATTTCTTACTTTCTTCTAAATATATGAATAAAACTGTTATGCTTCCATTTTAATTTTCCGTTTTTCATATTATCTATTCCTGCTATGGAAGATGTCTATATCTTTTTTCCTACCCAAATTTCTTCTCTTTGCCCTGAATAAGGGCAAAGCTGTAGAGTTCAGTCCTTGAATCCCTGCTCTTCTCTCTCTGCACTCCTGCTACTCACAGTGCCTTGGTGCTATGTACCCCCACTCCAGCCCCAGTTTAGCCCTAATCTGGCATCTGCTTCTGCATCGTGGACATTTCCACCTTTATTTATTGCTGCCCTCTTCAACTCAGCATGCCCCAAAGCAGGCTCCTTATGGTTAGGGTGGATAGCGATGGTCATGGGAGCTCTGAGGACAGAAGACAATGGCGGGCATGTGGTGACAGAAGCTCCGTATAAAGCCCATGGCTCACGGGTGGCTTGGCAGCTTTATTATTATTTTTTTGATATATTTTACTGATTTTTTTACAGAGAGGAAAGAAGAGGGATAGAGAGCTAGAAACATCGATCAGCTGCCTCCTGCACACCTCCCACTAGGGATGTGCCCACACCCCAGGTACATGCCTTTGACCGGAATCGAACCTGGGACCCTTCAGTCTGCAGGCCGATGCTCTATCCACTGAACCAAACCGGTTAGGGCAAGGCTTGGCAGCTTCAGAGAAGTGGCAGGAGGTGGATAGTTCATGGTTCCTTGGGAGAGTAGTGGAGAGAGGGCCTGACCAAAGCAGAAACTCCCTTTGTATGTAGTGGGTTTGTGTGTGTTTGGGGTGGGTGGGAGGCTGTGGAGGAGTAAGCATTGAACACTAGTGCACAGAATCAAGACTTTATCTAATGAGGGATAGGGAGCCACGGTAAGTGTGGGAGGGAACAGTGAAGGTAGTGATCGTGTTCGATCCAGCTACAATGGTCAGGATGGAAGGGAGGTGAGGAGACATACCCTCCAGCTCTTGGTAATAGGGATGAGAACAGGGCAAAAGGAACAGAGATGCTGTGCTCACTCTGTGTGACCCAAACACTGTACAGAGCACTCTGATGCCTTGCATTCCACCACATGCAGTATTGGGATGAAAAAGAAGAGTTGATGTTGTGAGTTTTCTCCCCAACTGGACTGCAATGTCAGAGAGAGAGGGAGGAGAGAGAGAGAGAGAGGGAGAGAGAGAGAGAGAGAGACTGACTGACTATCTCATCGTGTGATCTTGTATTTACTGAGTATTGAGTGCAGAGGTTCCCTACCAATATCACTTGGCAGAGGGGTCACTTCCTTGGCATAGATAAGGAAGGAGGGGGTACTGATTTGGGGGAGGAGAGAAGAGGTTTGGTCTAGAGAGGCTATTGTCAGGATATGTAACAGGAACCGCACGGGCCCCATGTCCAGCCCCGAGGCTCCTTCCTCGGTCCAGGCTTGCTGGCATTTAGTCACCTTGTCTTCACAGACCTATACTACACACCCTACTTCTTGGGGTTCTCCTCCAAGATGGGCTCTAAAGACCCCCTATTTTTCCATCTTCTCCCCCTTCAGAAACAAAACCTAGCCCTAGCTGGTTTGACTCAGTGGGTCAAGTGTCGGCCTTTTGGACTGAAGGGTCCCAGGTTCAATTCTGGTCAAGGGTACATCCCTGGGTTGCAGGCTCCATCCCCAGTAGGGGTTGTGTAGAAGGCAGCCGATCAATGATTCTCTCATCTCATTGATGTTTCTCTTTCTCTCTCTCTCTCTCTCCCCCTCTCTCTTCCTCCCTCCCCCCGCCCCCTCCCTCCCTCTCCCTCTCTCTCTCTGGAGAAATGCAGGTAGGCTGCCAGAATACTCAGTGTGAGGACATCCCAAAGGTTCTTGAATCTCAGAAAGTTAGTCATTGCTCCTGCCCTACACACAGTTCCTGCCTTCCTTTCACAAATGACAGCCAGATATTGTACAGCTCCCTTCAGCCTCTCCCTAGCATTTGCTTTTGAACATTGGTTGGGGTGAGGGTCTCTCTTTTTCCTATTAATGTTCCTATAGGAGAAAATTAACTGGAGGATTTCTGTCCTCTGAACCAAGCTGGGAAGAGCAGGATAATCTTAGGGCAATTATCCATAATCTTTTCAGGTTCTGATCTTTTTGAAAATCCAGTAAAAGCAATGGCATCTGTCTTCAGAAAATGCCTGAGCCCACACAATTATGTATACAATTCTGTTCTTGGGTTTTATGGATGCCAGTTTAAACACTTCAGATTTAGAAAAGCATCAGAACTTGACAAGCCCCTAACAGATAATCTCCTTTTACTTTGTCACTATGCCCACAGCTCCTGCCTGAAGAGTCACTGAGTCTCTTTTTTCAAGAATGCTATAAACAAGCTACACAAGGCTTCGAACTTCACATGCCACGGGGTCGGTACTGGCGGCATCGTCTTTGTGCTGGTAACTCCTCATTCCAGCATCCTCAGGGTTCCCAGGGGGTAAGAGTATCCAGACCCCTCCAAATCCTATCCCCACACTGGAAATCCTACTGCCTTCCTCCAATCACTTCACTAGGTGCTCAGTGGATCTCAGTAACCTTATATCCTGTCCTTCCTTTTCTCTTACCCCAGAACTTCCCAGCATTCCTAGTGAGTATGCTGGGTTGGTGGTCCGCACTGTACTGGAGCCTGTATTGCAAGGATTGCAGGGTTTGCTACCCCCAGCCCAGGCCCCTGCCCTTGTCCAGGCATTGACAGCCATCCTGAGTGCCTGGCTTGACCATATCCTCACCCATGGGATCCGGTTCAGGTGGGGAGAAAAGGAAGTAGTGGCAGGGGGATGAATGGAAGTGGAAAAGGGAAGGGGATGAGTGGGGCAGAGCAGTTTAGGGAGACCAGAGGGTCGGGTGGTCACATTGTACCTGGCCCTTCAGCCTGCAGGGGACACTGCAGCTTAGACAAGATTTTGGAGTGGTCCAAGAGCTGTTGGAAGAAGAGCAGTGGGGCCTGTCCCCTGAACTTCGCCAGAATCTGCTCATGCTCAACATCTTCCAGCAGCTGGATGGGGCCCTGCTGTGTCTATTGCAGCAGCCCCTGCCCAAGACTCAAGTCCACAGAAGGCCTCCCTGTTGCTGTGAGTCACCACCCCCCCTTCTTAACTCCAGGCTCTCTGGGCCCTCACTTACTACTTTAAAGGCCCCATCCCCCAAGCTCATCATTGCTCTGGCTTCAGCAACTCCCCAGCAGCCATCTCCCTTCCACTCCTTACCAGGTGCATGCAAGGAGGTCCAAACCTCAGAATTGCCCAGCAGCAGCCTCAACAGCCTGGAGAGCTTGGAGCCCCCTCTTCGGCCTGGAGCACCCCCAGCACAGACAGCTCAGCTGCTGAGCATGCTATGGGGTGGGGGACCTAGCCCCGAGGCTTACCTGGTGGGGAATCAGCAGGCCTGGCTCGCCCTGAGGCAGCACCAGCACCGCCCCTGGTGGCAACTGCCTTTTCTTTCCTGCCTGGGGACCAGTCCTGAACCCTAAGGAGTCTAATCAGCGGTCAGAAAGTCAATGCTCTGCATTTGTGGCTGGGAAAGCCCAGACATTGGAACTGCCTGTTAAAGAAGCCTACACCTGGAAGCTTGGAAGAAAACTCGTGAGAACCAACTACACAGCCTAGGCTTACCAGCTAAGAATCCAGCGTAAACGGCAATACCACAGCCTGGCGCCAGGAGGCGCAGCCTAATTCCCCAGCAGTGAGGCCCTCTCAGGGCCAGACACTGGGAGGAGGGCCACAGGGAAAGAGAAAGCTGCAGGAAACAGCCTAGATGCCACTTGTTAAGTCCCCACAGTCAGACCAAACACAAAGTTAGCACGCCAGGAACCACAGGAAACAGCCTGTAGCGGGATCTGTCCTCCCCGTTACCACTTCCAGCCGTGGAGCCATATCGGGCTGTAGACCTTCCCGTTAAAGCTCTGGTTACTCAAGAGTTCAACATGTTTAATTTTATACGACCCGAGTGGGGTTTACTCCTGAGTGACAACCCCTGCCGTGGTGAGGGTGTCCTAAGATGGTGCTAACCTGGACGGGCACAGCAGGAGCCGGGCCTGTGGCCGGCAGGCTGTCAGTGTGGGTGGGACTCGCTGACCGATCGCTTTGGGCTCCTGTGTAAGCTGCGCCGAACCCATCTCTCGTCCGGGCCGGGGTGCCGGGAAGCCGGGGCCCGCGTCCCCCGCGACCCTGGGCGCGGAGCTGGCCCTGGCGGGGCGGGGGGCGGGGCCTGCGGCGGCGCGGCCACTCAGTCTCCTCCCCCGACGACGCGGCGGGCCGGGCGAGTGCTTCCGGGGCGGAGGTTACCATGGCGTCCGCGGCCTTGGCTCGGCTAGGACTCCGGGCGGTCAAGGAGGTTCGGGTTCAGTTCTGCCCCTTCGAGAACAACGTGGAGTCTACGAGGTACTAGGGGAAGGGAGAGGGAAGAAAAAGGACGCGCCTCCCTGCCGCCGGGGCCTCCCCGCCTCGGCCCGGCGCTCACGCCGCCCTCCCGCCGCAGGACCTTCCTCCAGGCGGTGAGCCGCGAGAAGGTCCGCGCCACCAACTTGAAGTGCTCCGTGGTCGTGGACGTGAGGCACGACGGCTCCGAGCCCTGCGTGGACGTGCTCTTCGGTGCGCTCGCTGGGGGGGTCGGGCGGGAGGGCGGCCGGGAGCCCTGAGCCCTGCTGTCCTCGTACCTGACTCTCGCTTCTTCGCAGGAGACGGGCACCGCCTCATTATGCGCGGCGCCCTGCTCACCGCCCAGGAAATGTTCGCCGCCTTCACCTCCCACGTCCAGGCCCGGAGCGCGGCGGCGGACAGCGCGGCGGCGGCGGACGCCCCTGGCGCGGATGCGGGCCGCTGACAGCGCGCGGGAGACCCACAAGCGGATGCCGCCGGCGGCTTGGAGAACGCTCATCCGCGGACAGCGCGACTTAACCCCTCAGGTCACTGTCTGGAGGCCAGACACCACCCGCCCGCCAGTGCCTCCGGGATGAGACGACCCGGGAAGGCTTGAATTTATTCATTTCCTAACCATCGCCCACTGCTTCACCGTTTTCCATTTGGCTTCCCGCACTGCTCAAGTATCACTTACTCTTATTAGCTAAATCCAGTGCTGTTTTCCCAGCCCTGAGCTCTCCACCTAAGTAGCATTTGCCACTTCCCGATGGAACTTCTCTTCCCGATGGAACTTCTCTTCCCGATGGAACTTCTCTTCCCTATGGAACTTCTCTTCCCGATGGAACTTCTCTTCCCTTTTCTCTCTTAAACATAAAGGTAACCTCCTCCCCCCCTTTATTTTGGGGTATCTCATCTTCTGTTATAACTTGAGCTACCTTTTTGGGTTAAACCCTGCATTTCTGTTTGGGTCTATTCTTAATTTCTGTGCTACAGTCAGGTTACCTACTACCGATTTTCTCCGAACCTTACCTTCTCTGTTCAAAATAGAATTGATAATCTTACCTGCACATATACTTATCTCTCCCTGGCTTCCCCATTCCTGTTACAGGCACTCCATGTGCCCAGCCGCCTAGAAATCACAGCATTGTCTCTGGCTCTGCTGTTCCCTTTTCCTTGCGTACCCAGTCAGCAAGTTCATATTATTCCATGTTAGACAAAAGCTCCTGAAATGCTGTCTTCATTCCCATTCACTCTCCTGTATTATTGTTACATTCTCCTTTTTTCCCCCATCTTTTTTGCTGCTGCTTAATTTTATCTTTCCAAAGCACATTACTGGTTATGTCTCAGAGAACAGCACCTAAAGTACTTTTCATACAGTTACCACCCATTAGTGTGGATCCTGAATCAATTTAGGAGATTAAATCAGCCTTTAATAAACAAAGTAAAATAGAATAAAAAGTATCAGTGCATGCATGGGACATGGAATGAGTAGTATTCTTTTAAGATAGTTAACTTTTAAGTATCCTATATAATAATCCTATATAATAAAAGGGTAATATGCAAATTGACCCTAACAGCAGAACAACTGGGAATGACTGGTCACTATGACACACACTGACCACCAGAGAGCAGATACTCAATGCAGGAGCTGCCCCCTGGTGGTCAGTGCACTCTCATAGGGAGAGCTTTGCTCAGCCGCAAGCCAGGCTGCCAGCTGCTAGCACAGCAATGGTGGCAAAGCTAAGGATGTCCGACTGCAGCTTAGGTCTGCAAGGGCCCCTGGGCTGCCAGAGGGATATCTGGCTGCCAGCTTAGGCCCAATCCCCTGGGGAGTGGGCCTAAGCCAGCAGATGGACATCTCCTGAGAGGTCCCAGATTGCTAGAGGGCACAGGCTGAGCTGAGGGACCCCCTGCCCCCTGAGTGCACAAATTTTTGTGCACTGGGCCTCTAGTATAATTATAAATCTAGGGGCCCAGTGCACAAAAATTTGTGCACTCAGCAGGGGGTAGGGGGTCCCTCATCCCAGCCTGTGCCCTCTCACAGTTTGGGACCCCTCGGGGGATGCCCCTCCGCCCCCGAGGCTGCCCAGCCACCTGGAATTCATTGGGGCACCTATTTCCAGGCCTCAGCCTCGGGGGTGGAGCTGGCTCGGTACCTCCGCCCCCGAGGCTGCCGCCTGTAATCCGCAACCGGATCTATTTCAGGCCTCCATCACTGGTGCCCTGGTCCTTCCCCGGCGGTTGCGGCCTATGCGTTGCACGGCTTCTCCCGGCCTTTGGCCTCTGCCATTTGGGCTGGGCTAATTTGCATACAGCTGCTCTGATTTGCTGGTGGGTGTGGCTTACCTGTCCCGAGCAGACGGTTAATTTTAATATTACACTTTTATTAGTTTAGATGTACAAGGTATCCCCCCAAAATGTACACACACTTTAATAGCTGATAGCTCAATTTTAAAAATGAAATGTATTTTAATAAACACTGCCTTTATATAATCAAAGTGTGTGTATACATTTTTGGGGGGACACTGTGTGTATATAGATATATAAAGTACGTGTACATGTGAATGTACTTGGTTACTGTGTAGTATATTTTTTTTACTATGGTTTATAGGAATAGATGGTTGCTAACCACAGGTTTAGAGAACTTCAAAATGCTCAGCTAGGCAATCAAGGATCTCTAGACACTGCTTGCTGGGTGCTTTGCCAAATACATTTTCCATGAGTCTCCTACAGCATTACTGTACTGCTTCTCTGCTTAAAAGGGTGCTATCTCACCCTAGCTGGTTTGGCTCAGTGGATAGAGCCTGTGGACTAAAGGTTCCCAGGTTCGATTCCAGTCGAGGGCATATGCCCAGGTTGCGGGCTGTGATTCTCATCATTGAAGTTTCTATCTCTCCCTTCTTTTCCCTCTGAAATCAACAAAGATTATATATATTTTAAGGGTGCTGTCTACAAAGGGCTGGTTTTCCCCTCCCCCTTTAAAAATAGAAAACTACCATAAGACAGTATAGTGTAGTAAAGATCCTGAACGCCTGAGGTTGAATTCTCAGCTTTGCCCTTAAGAAGCTGTGTAACTTTTGCACAAATTACTCTCAGTGCTTCTTTCCTCTTTTGTAAAATGAGGATAATAGTGCCTACTTCATAAGACTGTTGAGAGGATTAAAGAATTGACATCTGTTAACACCTAGAACATTATTGGGAATGAACTGAGTGCTATGTAAGAGGCCTTATTGTCCTACTTTATGTATACCATGAGAAGTTAGGGTTCCTTGGAAAAGACATTAATGCTGGGGAAAATAGAAGACAGCAGGAAAAGAGGAAGACCAAGTATAAGGTGAATTGACTCCACAAAAGAAGCCATAGGCATGAGTTTACAGGAGTTGAGCAGGGCTGTTGAGGGTAGCACATTGGGGACAAAACTCATTTATGGCTTGCCAGGAGTCTGAGCAGACTCAATGACATGTCATACACAAGAAGCTTTACACTACCGTCACAGTTACAGCTTGGATTTGAATTTTCCAGCCCTGGTTAATATTATCTTTGGCCAGACTTAAGCACTCCTCATTTTTTAAGTGGGATGGTTCAAACATTGCTGTAAATGTGAACTTGAGGTTCAGGCTGTTTTCTCTGTCCCAGCATCTCACATAGTGCCTGATACAGTGTGTACAATAAACATTGGATTTACAAATATTTAGTATCTACCTTGTGCCTGTAACTTTTATTAGTACTAAGATACAAAGATGAATAATAAAACTCAGGTATGTAATAAATGCTTTGAGAGATGTGGACCAGGTGCATTGGTAGTGAAAAAGATAGGACTGACCTTTGGGTTTGGTTTGAAGGTGATTTTTTTTGTGTTAATCCTCACCTGAAGATATTTTTTCCCCATTGATTCTTAGAGTGGAAGGGAAGGCAAGAGACGGAGAGAGAGAAACATCAATATGAGAAAGACACATCCATTGGTTGCTTCTTGCACATGTGCCTTGACTGGGCCTAGGAATCGAGCCTGCAACCAAAGTACATGCTCTTGACAGAAATGAACCCGAGACCCTTCAGTCTGAGGGCCAACCCTTTAACTCAGCAGTCGCCAACTGGTGGTCCGCAGATCACTGGTGGTTTTTGAGGTTCAAAGGGTTGGTGACCGCTGCTCTAACTACTGAGCCAAACTTGCTGGGGCAGAAGGTGATTTTTGAGTAAGCAAAAAGTCTACCAGTGTAGGGTGGGGCCAGAAATCAGATTCTAGTGAAATTGGAGTAGATATGCAACAAAGTATCTAATCTAATAAAATAGTAATATGCAAATTAACCATCACTCCGAGACACCTAAGCCACACCCATCAGCCAATTAGAGCGGCTGTATGCAGATCAACCCAGCCAAGATGGAGGCTGACAGCCCCGGAGCTAGAGCAAACAGGAGGCTTCCGTTGCACCAGCCATGGAGGAAACTGCCTGCCTAGGCCAGCTGGGCCTCTGCTCAAGGAAACAAAGTTTCAATTATAGAAGCCACGGAGCTGAAGCAAACAGGAGGCTTTGTTGCCCACCGTGGCCTCTGCTCTAGGCAACAAAGTTTCAGTTATAGAAGATAAACCCCAGAAACCTGATTCCAGCCAGGCTTGCTGGGACACTGGATCAGTGGGAGCTGTGGGCAGCCTGAAAATGGCCCTCAGCCCCTCACCCAGGCTGGCCAGGCATGCCAGCAGGTGGACATCCCCCGAGGGATCCCAGACTGCGAGAGGGCACAGGCCAGGCTGAGGAACCCCCCCACCCCGAGTGCACAAATATTTTGTGCACCGGGCCCCTAGTTTTATATAATGAGTTTCGATGAGAGGTGTGATAATAGCTAGAGTAAGGTTTTTATTATTTTTTAAAATATATTTTATTGATTTTTCTACAGAGAAGAAGGGAGAGAGATAGCTAGATACATCAATCAGCTGCCTCCTGCACATCCCCCACTGGGGATGTGCCCACAACCAAGGTACATGCCCTTGACCGGAATCGAACCTGGGACCCTTGAGTCTGCAGACCGACACTCTATCCACTGAGCCAAACCAGTCAGGGCGTGGAGTAGGGTTTTTAAATGACGGGTTTGTTCTTTATGAAAATACCTTTTGTGGAGGAGAAACTATTCCATGAGTGACTACTGCCCCACTGGCCAACTAGATCCTGGTCAAAACACATTGCTTCCTGAAAATCCCCCAGACTATCTGATCTACCTGTCCCCTGTGCCCCAGACATGCTGGTTCCTAGAAGGCACTGTTGTCCTGCTCCAGGCAAGTATACAAGGCATTTCCCCTTATCTGGGGTTACACCCTTTAGCACCTGCCAAATAGCATGGAGGATATTCCGTATTGTCTTTGCCACAAGGCACACCTCATATGTCAATTCCCTTGATAAATTCTTAATGTATGCCTACCTGGCAGGGGAGATACCATGATCACGAAGGTGGTGAAGGTGGTTTTCCCAGGGCGAGGCTTATCCATTGCATTCCAGATATGCTGACCCCTGAAGTTTCCTCAAATGTGGGAAATTCAACTGCTAAAGTTTTCATAGTGGGAGTCTAAAAATTCAATTTAGTTTAATGATGGAGCTTCCCATCTGTCAACCCCAGGAAATGTTAACGCCTGTTATGCTGAGCTCTTGGTTACAAATAAGTAACTGAATCTAAGTTGCATTCTGAACCACCATCAAATGTAATACTGACTCTTCTAGGTCAAACTGTGCTCCTACCTACAGCCTGCCCTAATCTGGACACAGGCAATCCTTTCCTTAAGCTGTTGCTTCCTGGGTTGTAGGAAAGAAAGAAAAAAAAGAATTCTCTAAGAGCATGCATCACCATTATGGTCCTTTTAAGGTTCCTTTAGAAAGATAAGGAGTCCTAGACTGAATGGGTTGCTGCAAGACACTGCTGGAACAGATCTCAGGCTTCCTCTTGGGGCCACTCTAGCCCCCTCCTACTAGGAAAGTGGGCAAAATGATCAAATTTGATTCCATACACCTGGGTTCCAAGCTAGCCACTTCCTGTCTCTGTGACCAGGGCCAAATTATTTGAACTTTCTAAGCCACAGCTTTCAGCCGCCAGATTGGGTCATGATGATGAAACCTAGGGTCATTACAACTTTGATTAAATTTCATTTTAAATCCTAGCCCTAGAAATAATACCAATCTCTCCATATATAGGGGTGGGCAAAAGTAGGTTTACAGTTGTCCATATGAAAAATAATACAATTAATATAAGAATAAACTCACATATTCACAACTGTGAATATCCCTCAGAGACCTAACCTGTTCCCCATTATCAGTATCCCCTTCTCCCCCCACCTCCAACGCAGCAAAAGACAGTAGTTCAAATGACTAATAGTCATATGGTCTAGACCTCTGGCAGGCTAGATAACATTGAGATTTTTTAATTTAAATTTTATTTTATTTTCAAAATACTTTTTTAGCCCTTGCTGGTTTGGCTCAGTGGATAGAGCATTGGCCTTTAGGCTGAAGGGTCCCGGGTTCGATTCCGGTTAAGGGCACATGCCTGGGTTGCAGGCTCAATCCCCAGTATGGGGCATGCAGAAGGCAGCTGATCAATGATTCTCTCTCACCGTTGATGTTTCTCTCCCTCTCCCTTCCTCTCTGAAATCAATAAAAATATATTTTAAAAATAAAATACTTCTTTATTGTTAAAAGTATTACATATGTTCCCCTTTCCCCCCATCCTCCCTCCCCGCTAAAATTTTCTTTTAGAGGGAGAGGGAGAGAAACATCAATGGGTTGCTTTCCATACACACCCCCTACCAGGAATGGAACTCACAACCCGGGTGTATGCCCTCACTGGGAATTGAACCTGCCACCTTTTGATGTATGGGACAACACTCCATCCAACTGAACCACATCAGCCAGGGCAAGATAACATCTTGACCTCAGTTACGTTTCAGCAGCTGAGTCCTAAGGTGGAGCACTCTGACTGCTTTCCCATGAAACCAGACAGAGAGACCTGGCAACACACCTCAGCTGCCCTCAAGACCTGTAGAAGCCCTAGGTGGTTTTGCTCAGTGGATAGAGCGTCGGCCTTTGGACTGAAGGGTCCCAGGTTCGATTCCAGCCAAGGACAAGTGCCTGGGTTTCAGGCTGAACCCCTAGTAGGGGGCATGCAGGAGGCAGCTGATCAATGGTTCTCTCTCATCATTGATGTTTCTCTCTCCCTTCCTGTCTAAAATCAATAAAAATATATTTAAAAGACAAACAACCTGAAGAAATGATTCATTATGCTTACCTCCAACCAATAAATTCCCAGCAGAACCCAGAACCCTTAACCCATGGTGTTTTATGGTTTTGCCCTATATAATTTGTAAACTACAGCCCACACCAATGGTTGGTTGTAGTTTGGTGTGTGTGTTTTGTTGTGTTTAAAAAAAATTTTTTTTTATTGAATTCAGAGAGGGAGAGAGAGAGAGAAACATCAATGATGAGAATCATTGACCTGCTGCCTCCTGGAGATGGAGCCTGCAACCTGGGCATGTGCCCTTGACTAGAATCAAACATTGGGACCCTCAGTCCGCAGGCCTGCGCTCTATCCACTTAGCCAAACCAGCTAGGGCTGTTCCTAGTTTTGGATAATAACTTCCCAGTTCTCTCCAGCAGCATGAGAGTCTTCCCATGCACCAGGAGGTCACCAGTTGGATTTCTGGTCAGAGCATATGCTAACACTCGTGATAGCCTCAGGATAGCATCTCAGATGTCTAATCTAATCTAATCTAATAAAAGAGTAATATGCAAATTGACCCTCATTCAGTTATACCCACAAGCCATGCCCACAAGCCAATCAGGAGCAAATATGCAAATTAACTCAACTAAGATGGAGGTGGCCACAGAGCTGGAGTTGCTCCAGGCAATGGAGGAAGCCAGGGCGCTGCCTGCCTTGGGCTCTACTCAAGGCTACAAAGTTTAAATTATAGAAGATAAACCCCAGATACCTGCCAGGCTGGGACCTTGGGTTGCCCGGGGCAACCCAGGCTTCAAGGGAGTGAGAGTGTGTGTGTGTGTGTGTGTGTGTGTGTGTGTGTGTGTGGGAACCAAGACAACAAAGTTTCAATTATAGAAGTTAAATAAATCCCAGTTACCTGCTTCCAGCCAGGCAACCCAGTAGGGACCGGAACCCTGAAGGGGCTGTGGGCAGCCTGAAACGGCCCTCTGCCCTCACCCAGGTTGGCCAGGCACCCCAGTAGAGACCCAAACCCTGAAGGGCTGTGGGCAGCCTGAAAATGGCCATCAGCCCCTCACCCAGGCTGGCCAGGCACACCAGCAGGTAGACATCCCCCAAGGGATCCCAGACTGCGAGAGGGGACAGGCTGGGCTGAGGGACCCCCACCCAAGTGCACAAATAAATATATTTAAGAGAGCCTAATGGGAGGTTTTTTTTTTCCTACTAGCCTGTGAATCTCGTGAGGATACCAAGTAAACGTTGACCCAGTAGACACGGTCCAGGGGACCCAACGCGGATAACTGCCTTTTGCCACACCGACAGCCAGTTCCGGGCTAGGGAACTTAATATGACGTGCGGGGGCGGGACTTCCGGCGAGAAGCGGAAGCGGAACAGGAGGTGCAGCTTTCAGATGAGTGGCCGCCAGAGCGCTACGCTGGAACTGGGGAGGAGAGGCAGGACGCAGGTTCTTGGCCGCCCCTCGAAGCTCTCGCGACGCCGACCTCCGTGCCAGAATGGCTCGGGGAGAGCGGCGGCGCCGCGGCGCGCCGGTAGATGGAGCGCGGGCGGCTGAGGGGGCGGCTCGGGGCGGCCCCGCGCGACGGGAAAGCCGGGTCGGCGTGGCCCGCGGCACGGTCGGGGCCGCAGTTTTAGTCATCGTGGTGCTGCCTCTGGCCCTGACCCTGTCGGGAAGCTGGCTGCTGGCGTGGCACCGTGCGCGGCGGGCGGTCACGCTGCACTCCGCGCCCCCGGCGCTGCCGCCGGGCTCTTCTAGCCCCGCCGTGACCCCCGAGCTCTTCTGGGGCACCTACCGCCCGCACGTCTACTTCGGCATGAAGACCCGCAGCCCGCAGCCCCTGCTCACCGGTAACCGGGCCCCGGCGGGCAGGCAAGCGAAGTCTTCATCAGGGCGCCCCAGCTGTACTCCAGAGCAAGGGTGGGGAGGCGCGGATCAGGAGAGTTCCGGGGAGGGACGACCCTGAAGTTCTCGCGGACACAGAGGGGCAGGGTTGCTGCTCTCTGACTTATGTGGCCATTCTACCCCCAGGACTGATGTGGGCACAGCATGGCAGCACCCCTAAGCTCAGGCACACGTGTGAGCAGGGGGACGGCGTGGGTCCCTATGGCTGGGAGTTCCACGACGGCCTCTCCTTCGGGCGGCAACACATCCAGGATGGGGCATTAAGGCTCACCACTGAATTCGTCAAGAGGCCTGGGGGTCAGCACGGAGGGGACTGGAGCTGGAGAGTGACTGTAGAGCCTCAGGTCAGGGCCTCAGGACACCCTTCCCCTAGCCCAGACTCCCTCCATTCTTCCTTGGCTGCCAGCACATGCAGTACGAAGGGGGGGTAACCGCTGGAGCTCGGAGTCTGCGATCTGGTTCGCATCTGGTTGCCTGCCTGGAACACTTGCCTACAAGACCACCTGTATTTACAATTCCTGAGCCTTGGTTTCCTTTCTGTGACACAAAGATAAAAATAGCACCTAACACAGGATTGTAAGAATTAAACGAAATAATACGTAGAATTCTTAGCATAATACATGGCACAGAAATGCTCATTATTTCCCGGAGAACTCTGTGCAGGATCTTTAATTCATGCCACTGGGTGTTGACCCTCAACACTGCCAGATAAGTCACACCTCATTTCTCCAACACCTTCCATCGCCAACAGTTCAGTTCTCAACCAAGTTGTTCACAGAAAAAATGTCTTGGTTGGCAAACCAAACTTTGGTTTGGGGCCTGACCACCCTCTCATGCTGATACCTCAGCGTGACAAAAAGCGTCTCTCAGGCAGCAAAGGAGAGAATGCTGTTGTAGCTGGTGAAATTAATGATTAGCGCAATTTTAAAACATAGAGACCATCAAGAGTGCTAATGTTGCTAAGGGTGTGAAAGAAACAATGATCATAGGCAACTGAAGAGGTAGAAAAACTGTTGATTTAGATAAAGGAAAAGCAGCCAGTGACAGCCATTTTCGGAGGTGGTGATAAATGAACAAGCAAAGATGCTGCATGCTGACCTGAGAGACCTCCCTGGACCGAATGCTAAAAGTGATTCATTTCAGGCTGGTAGGGGGTAAATTTGAGAAAAGAAGTGTTTGTCTTTATATTAAACAGTACATTAGACATGTGCTGTATATAAGAAGGGTTAAAATGGGGTCATTTGGGGGTCTGGAATGGATTAATTTTGTTTACATGATCTTTACTGGGTAAAATGATTAGGTTTTCCAACAAGTCGCTTTTCAAAAAGCCTTCTGGAACGAATTAAGTTCGAGAACAAGGTTCCACTGTGTATGTTGTTTCTCACGTTGCTCTGAACTGGTGCCCCTTTCCCTCACTAAGTGTGATTCTCGAGAGAATGTAAATCTAATGCAATGGTTTTTCTGTCCTCCTTGGTCATCTAGGCCTCAGGTACCTCTGCCCTCCCTTTGGTGTCCCTGTTCTTCTATGTGGTGACAGATGGCAAGGAAGCCCTAGTGCCAGAGGTTGGGGCTAAGGGCCAGTTGAAGTTCATCAGTGGGCACTCCAGTGAACTTGGTGACTTCCGTTTTACACTTCTGGCACCAACCAGTCCAGGGAATACTACTCCCAAGTATGGCAGGTAACTGGGGAAGGGGAGAGTGTGGTGGTGGTAGGGATGCTAACTTAGCTTGGTTTCCATCTCTTCTACTCTACCCTCCTTGCACCAGTTATTTCCCTTCACACCAGACTCCATGCCCCCTACTTTGTCAAGACCTTGCCATCCTAACTTCTGATCACCTCAGGTTTCTTTATAATCCCTTCTACTTCCTCCCCTCCTGAATAATAATTCCTATTTGTCTTCTTCCCTTCAAGCTACAATGTCTTCTGGTCCTCCAACCCAGGCCTTCCCTTGCTGACAGAGATGGTGAAGAGTCGCCTAAATAGCTGGTTTCAGCATCGGCCCCCAGGGGCTTCCCCTGAACGCTACCTTGGCTTGCCAGGATCTCTGAAGTGGGAGGACAGAGGCCCAAGTGGGCAAGGACAAGGACAAGGACAAGGGCAGTTCTTGATACAACAGGTGACAGTGAAAGTCCCCTTTTCTGTGGATCTGGTGTTTGAATCTGGCAGTGCCCAGGCGGGAGGAAACCAAGGCCTGGGGCAGCTGGCAGGCAGCCTGCTGACCCAGGCCCTGGAGAGCCATGCTGAAGCCTTTAGGGAGCGCTTTGAGAAGACCTTCCAGTTACAGAAGAAGGGCCTGAGCCCCGAGGAGCAAGCTCTGGGTCAGGCTGCCCTCAGCGGTCTCCTTGGTGGGATTGGCTACTTCTACGGACAGGGTCTTGTGTTGCCAGACATGAAGGTTGAGGGGTCTGAGCAGAAGGTGGCCCCGGCCCTCTTTCCCGCTGTCCCTCTTTTCACAGCAGTGCCCTCCCGGTCATTCTTCCCACGAGGCTTTCTTTGGGATGAGGGCTTTCACCAGCTAGTGGTCCAGCGGTGGGATCCCCGCCTCACCCGGGAGGCCCTAGGCCACTGGCTGGGGCTACTCAATGCTGATGGGTGGATTGGGCGGGAGCAGGTGCTGGGGGATGAGGCCCGAGTCCGGGTACCCCCAGAATTCCTGGTGCAACGGGCAGCCCATGCCAACCCCCCAACCCTGCTTTTGCCTGTAGCCCACATGCTAGAGGGTCACGATCCTGCCGACTTAGCCTTCCTCCGAAGGGCCTTCCCCCGCCTGCATGCCTGGTTTTCCTGGCTTCATCAGAGCCAGGCAGGGCCAGTGCCACTGTCTTACCGCTGGCGGGGCCGGGACTCAACCTTGCCAACCCTGTTGAATCCCAAGACATTGCCTTCAGGGCTGGATGATTATCCCCGTGCTTCACACCCTTCAGCCACTGAACGGCACCTGGACCTGTGGTGCTGGGTGGCACTGGGAGCCCGTGTACTGGTGCAGCTGGCAGAGCAGCTGGGAGAGACTGAGGCAGTTGCAGAGTTGGGCCCGCTGGCTGCCTCACTGGGGGCAGAGGAGATCCTGGATGAGTTACACTGGGCCCCAGAGCTAGGAATCTTTGCAGACTTTGGGAACCACACAAAAGCAGTGCATCTGAAGCCTCATCCCCCTCATGGGCTGGTTCGGGTGGTGGGCCGGCCTCACCCTCGCTTGCAATATGTGGATGCGTTGGGCTATGTCAGTCTTTTCCCCTTGTTGCTACGGCTGCTGGACCCCCACTCATCCCGCCTTGGGCCACTGCTGGATGTTCTAGGTGACAGTCGCCATCTCTGGAGCCCCTTTGGTTTACGCTCCCTTGCAGCCTCCAGCCCCTTTTATGGCCAGCGCAATTCAGAGCATGATCCTCCCTACTGGCGAGGAGCTGTGTGGCTCAATGTCAACTACCTGGCCTTAGGGGCACTGCACCACTATGGGCATCTCAAGGGTCCTCACCAAGCCCGCGCTGCCAAGCTCCACAGTGAGCTCCGTGCCAATGTGGTGGGCAATGTGTTGAGGCAGTACCAGGCCACAGGTTTCCTGTGGGAGCAGTACAGTGACCGGGATGGGCGGGGCATGGGCTGCCGCCCTTTTCAGGGTTGGACCAGCCTTGTTCTACTGATCATGGCTGAAGATTACTAAAGGGAGAGTGTGGGAGAGGAGTGAGGTACCTGTACCACTCTGGACTAGAGGGACCAGGTCTCTAACTTCTGCCCTCAACCCTCAGATACCAGTGCTCCAAACCCTCATCTCAGGTGTCTCCTTATTATCATCCCATACAACCCAGGGGTGAATGTGAATTCAGAGTCTATTTTTCTAAATAAATTGGAAAACCATGCCAAATTATTGTTTTTGCCAGCTTTGCCTCACCAAGAGGTCTTAGCTCAGTCCAGGCCTTAGGGCTGCCTCCTGTCCTTCAAGGAAGCTAGCCATTACCTGTCCCCTCCAAGTCCATTCAGGTACAGTGAATTGAGTTGAGCACTAGACCACCCAAGTCCACAAGCAGCTGGTTCACATCTCTTTAATGAGATCAAAGGCTCCTGTGTATGTCATTGGGGGTAGAGCTAGCACAGTCCCCCAAACATGGGCCCTGTCCCAGGACTCCAGCCCTTTCAGGCAGATTCTAGGAAGGCAGGGAGGGGTCGAGAGCTGGAACCAGGGCTGTTTCTAGTGGGCAAGCAACCAACCCACCCTCCTAAAACTGCTTATGGGATACCTCCTTCACTGGTAGCCAGCTCCATAGAAGAAACTTGGGGTATGGGGTCTAGGGACAGTGTACACGGGGAACAGCCCCCCAGATCTGGCTGAAAAGCACTAGCCTTCGCCTCCTTGACTGGCTCACCCTCGCTGGAGTCAGGGCAAGGGCAGAGCTCGATGCCAGAGTCACCAGTGAGGCGGCGATAGCGGCAAGAGGGGGGTGTGGGGGCAAGGCTCACCCCTGCCCCAGGCTCACTCTCCTGATGAGGGGGGGCACTCTGGTGGGAGGAAACACCTTCCACATTTGTTCCCTCGAAGTGGGCAGGGCAGCTAGAAGAGGAGGAGCAGCAGGTACATTCCCTGGAAGCAGTCAAGGGGCAGGCTGGGACCGCAGTGTAAGGAGGTGGTGGTGTGCCCGGGCGGTGAACCACATCCTCATAGGCTGGGGGTTTGAAGGCGTTGAGGAGGCCTGCAGGAAAGAATGGCATAGTTGGCTGAAGGCAACCAGGGGTGAGGTGGTGGTCTCTACTGTTAGGGAGAAGTGTGCTTTGAAATGTCTGAAAACAAAATGTGGGGATTATTCAGGGTCCTCATTGGGGAGGAGCCACTGGTAGTGAGCCCAGAACCTCAAGTCACTCACGAAGGTCAAGCAGTGAACTGGCAGGAACAGGGCCAGCCCCATGGCATGCCCCGTGGTAGGCCAGCAAGTTGATCTCACGCTGCCGCTGCTGTTGCTGCAGCCGGAGTTTAGCTCGTCGATGACGGAAGGCGCAACAGCAGCTAAAGAGGATGAGGACGGTCCAGAGCAGCCAAAACCCTGCAGGGGGGTGAAGAGGAAGAGTCTCAGTTAACCTCTCATGCAAAGAGGGGTCCTTGAAGGCTGGAATTCTGAGGTCCAAGGGAGGGTGGGCAGAAGGACCCGAGAACAGCCCCCAGAGAGACTCACACCAGAGCTCATAGTAGTAGGTGCAGCAGCCAGTCTCCCCGCAGCAGTGGCCGCTCTCACAGAGGTAGGGCTGGTTGTTCACTCCTGGGCAAACCTCTCGAAGCTGGGAGCAAGGAGGCACTTGGCACCAAGGGAGATTCCAGCCCAAGGCACTGTTCATCCCACACCCAGCCCCTGCATGCACATCCACAAGCCCACCCTGTGAACCAAGTGGAGCACAGGTCTATGAGGAGGCAAGAGGGATGCTGAGAGGAGTGTTCAAATGTCATTTGAAGGACTCAACATGGAAGAGGATTTGGAATAACAAAAATCAGCCTGGAGAACAAGATGAAGATGTGAACACAGGCAAATTTCAGCTCTGCATATAGACTGGCCCCAGGGCATTTTCTGTTTAGGGGCATTTGGGCAGAAGATAGAGCAATCTCAAAATTTCAGACAATGGGTAAAGGGTTTAAAGTAATTTCCAAAGCTAAGATACTTTAATTATCCCCCGTGGTCTGCCATTCCCCATCCCCAAGGTGGACCTTTCCACCCCTGAGTCTCGACTTCTTAGGATAGAGGAACAGTTGGAGACCCAGAGCTCCCAACTAGATGGGATTGTTGTGGGTGATAAAGGATGGCATCCAGGGCGCGAGTCTGGGTTCCAGCTCTCCTCCAAATTGCTCCCTTAAGAGAAGACGCTATTGGACTCTGTTGTGACAATAGGCACACAGAACAGCATCACAAATAACTGTTGCAAGACAAGGAGCCTCCCTGGGGCCTCACTCTGCCTCTGGTCACTGGAGAGTCATTGTAAGCTTCCATTGCAGCCCTGGGATAGGTCTATGAGGCTGCAGGCAAAGTCAACTGCATCTACATTACAAAGTTTAAACAAAGAATGGAAGGGACGTATTTAGGAACTTCACAGTACCTTTGGCTCCGTGATTTCCTACCCACCTCCCCCCGCCCCCCCAAAAAAGAAAGGGACAGAAAAGGGGAAAGGGAAATAGATGGCTATCGGGCTATGCTTTTGGAGCTGATGGGATACCTGCTGTTGCGGCACCCGAAGTGCCCCCCAGGCCTCCTCGCTGCCGTTCCCGCTGCTGGCCCGAGCCATGCCTCCACCTACAGCCCCCTGAAGACTACAGCCTCCTCTACTGCCAGCTGCCCCGCCCCTGCCACCTCTGCCGCCACCGCCATGGTCCCTGCCCGGCCCATCTCCGCTGCCGCCACCATCACTCCGCGGCCGGCCGGAGCTCCCATCCGGGGAGAGCTCTGCCAACTAGGAGCCAGGTTGCTCCGTCCTCCCAATCAGCATCGCCCTCCGGCGAACGGGCCAATAGGATCGGATCGGAGGTTTTCGCTGGCGACCAATCCACAGCAGCGCCCCTGCCACTCTCCCAGACAACAAGCGCTCTCCCAGACAAAGAGTGGGGTAGGTTCGACCCACGGCCCTGACTGACAGCGACAATAGCCAACGTGGACAACAGAACAGGCTTCAAGTTGTCAACCAACGAGCGGCCGCCCAGGAGAGCAAACTTCCCCCTGATTGGCTCGAGTCCTGTTTCCTGGAATGACGCCAAATGCCCGATCGCGCCAGGTAATCCCGCCGGAAGAGATGGCAGTCCCCAAAGTCGGCCGGAGTGTGGGCGCCAGCGGCCAGCCTTCTGCGCCCGGGCTTGGTGGACGTTTCCGAGGCGTCAGCGCAGCTCTGATGGATGGGGGCAATATGTGCGGACAGGGAACTGGCTTCCCATACCCTCAATTCTGTACAAGTCGAGGCACCGGAAAACATTTAATAAGGAAGACACGGAATCGGGCAGGGGGGAGGGTACAGAGTCCTGGTTAAGGGCCTTAAGTAGCCAAAAGGGGGGACCCGGGGCCTTCGGGTCTCCCCAGGCGCAGCTGCAGGTTGATGCGGTAGCACTGAAGGCTGCAGAGTGCCTGGCCTGTGCGGGAGCAGGCGTAGCGGCGCGGGTGCGGACAGCCAGGGACTGAACAGCGCGGAGGAGGGCCAGGCGGGGGTGGCCGCTGAGACACTGGCGCGGGGGTGGGGACGCCAGGGGGGAAGGACAGGGTGGAACCCTGTGCCCCACTGCTGTAGCGCACCATGGGGGCCGGGGCCGCGGCCCGCCCTCCCCGCCGCTCCCCCCTCGCGGCCCCGCGGCCCCCACGCCCGCTGGGCGCTGCAGTCTTGGTGAGGCGCTCGATGGTCTGGTTCTTGTGCTCCTCCGCCCGCCGCGCCGCCTGCAGCCGCCTCTTCCGAGCCCGCTCCTCGCGCTTCAGCAGCATCTCCTCGGTGAGGGCGGGGGCCGGGCAGCCCCCAGCCGCAGGCAGCGGCAGCATCGGGGAAGGCTGACTCTGCGCCTTCTGGAGCAGAGCTCGCTGGGGAGACAGGTGATGTCAGAAAATCAGAAAATGGAGAAGCAAGGTCTGCGGGAAGGGCCAGGAGGGCACGTGGAAAGCAAGGGTCATAAGGAGCGCAGGCCTTGGGAGGCGGGCGGAATGCGTGCCCTTTCCAGGTGCCTTACTGCTGCCTCCTCCCAGGTCTGCAGACTTTCAGCTTTAGATCCTTGACTCTCAAGGGGAAAGGTATTAGTAATGTTACCTGCCTGCCCTGTGTACCAAATTCTCTGCACCATATTTCTGAGGACTTTTGTTTGTTGTTTTAAATCTTTATCTCATCGAAGCATCAATTAGGTAAGTGCTCAATGCCTGCAAAGCTCTCTGGTACTGGAAATGTTAGCTCTTCAAAAAGGTCTTCCCTCCCTATCTAATGTTTCTTTCCTACCACTTTATGTGTCATCACCCTATTTTTTAAAAAATAAACAACTGCTTTTCAAAATTATTTTCTTATTTACCTACCCACCTCAACACACACATGAATACCAGCTCCATGAGAACAGAAAAGTGTCTTTTCTCCATCAGTGATTGCCCAATATCTCAGCAAAGTTCTTGGGACATGGAAGGTCCTGTCTAAATATCTGGTAACTGAATAAAGAATGAACCAATTTACCTGTCGAGCAGTGAGCAGCCGTTCATTGATCTCCTTCTTGAGATCTCCGTTGTCATCTAGCTCCCCCTTCTCCAGGGCATCCAGCCACCTCTGTTCCTCCTCTTCCTCCTGACCCCCTAAGTCCCCCGACAAATCTCGAAGTGGGGAGGGGGACAAATTACTATCTTCATCTGGAGAGAGAAAAGCAGAATTGTTCAGATGGGGCACCCGAATTTGGCCAAGTTAATACGGGAACACTCAAAATTCTCTCCCTCCTCAGAGGTAACCTTCACCCTTTAATCAGGTATAATGAGAAACCCTGTTTCCCCACCTCCAGATCCTTCTCACCCAGCCAGGCACGGTACTGCTCAAGGGGGACTCCTTCCATAGGTTCCTCTTCATTGTCCACAACCATAAGGGGAGAGGGGGACCGAGGGCCCTCAGGGATCACAGTGAAGGTAGGAACACTGCAGAGAAGCAACACCACGCTGTAAGCGGAGCAAGTATCTTCCTTCTGCTCAGTAGCTACCTCCAGCTTTCCCCACACCCTCTAGGCTCTTCCTGGGCCTCGGAGTCACCGTGTCCATTCTATCTTCTGGAAAGCCCAGCCAGCGTCTCTTTTCTTTGCCTCCTTCTAAAGTTCCCCAAGTAAATCCTTGGTTCCCTTGGCCTCACCTCTTGGTGCCCAGGACCTGCCCACCCAGCTTGATTTTGAGTTTTAGCTGGGGCTTGGCAGGAGACGGCTGCGTGGGGCCAGCTTCCTCTTCCTGATGGTGTCTTTTCTTGTGTTTTTTCTTGTGTTTCTTGTGCTTTTTCTTGTGCACTCCGTGGCCGTGGGCACCCGCCAGACTCAACTCCAGCGCTTCCCCTGCGGAAGGAGAGCCTGTCATTGGTGTCAGGCAGGAGTGGGGTAGTGAGAGCCCAGAAGAACCCAATTTCCCTAAGGGCTCCCACTCTTCCCGCGGTACCGCTGTTACCATAGCAACAGCCCCGCCTTTCTCCTCCCACCTGTGGCGAAGTACCTTGAAAGCTCCGAGAAGCGAGAAAGGAACTCCTTTCCTGCAAAGGCCGAAGTTGCTTTATCGACCCGCGCTTACCTGGCTCAGGGGCCTCCATAGCCCCAGAGGTGCTCCCGCGCCGCCACAGCTTACTCATGGGTTCCTGCTAGGAAAGGGGGCTGGAAATGATCAGGGAACAGGCAGACATGCCTCTTCCGCCCCGCGGAAGAACCAATTCCGGCAAAATAACCGGTACTTCCGGTGCGTAGCAACCATGTTTGTGCGGGGTACATGTTGACGCTAAAATCGTCCCTGAGAAACAACGCTTCTCTCAACCAAAGTTCCGGACCCTCAGTCTGGGACAATCCAAAAGGCTCGGCTTCATTTGGTTCCGTCTCTCCCTTGTAGAACCGGTACCGGCCGGGCGGTCAGACTGTTACACTCCAGCGTCGTGAGCGTGTGTTCCCGGCCAGACTCGGGGCGAGGCAGTGAGGACACGAGATGAACGGGCACACTCCTCTGACTTCGAGGAGCTAGCTCACAGCTCGGTGGAGAACACAAACCAGCTTGCCGGCAAAACAGCAGCACAAGTGTCCTAGGAGCAGGGCAAATACTTCGTGTTTAAGCCTAAATTCTCAGCAGGAGGGAAATGGATAAATGAGTTATGGTGCATCTGTGCAATGTGGGGCACCATGTTGCTAAAAAAAAAATTAAGAGTGGTAGGTAATCGATAAGACTGACATGGAATGTAGATTCTAGTAGGCGGTAGCATTGGAAACACTCTAAGTAAGCTGGTATATGGATTGGCAATATCCATACAATGCGAGGCCCCAGAAGGCTGCCCAAGAAACTGATGGGTGGCTGAAGGGAGGCTTGTTTTTCATAAAATACCCTGTTGTGCCTATTGAATTTTGTATGAAATGTGTAAGTTTAAACTAATTTTAAAAACACACGGTAGCTCTGTGTGTGCTGATATAGGGAATGAAGCAACTTTCAAGACGATGTGATTCCATTTAAAAGACATAACTCTGGCCGGTGTGGTTTAGTTGGTTGGGACTCATCCGGTGTAATAGAAGGTGGTGGGTTAGATTTCTGGTCAGATCCCAAGATCGGGAAGCAGCCAATTCACATCGATGTGTTGTTTTTTTTTTTTTTTTCTCTCTCTCTCTCTCTCTCTCTCTCTCTCTCTCTCTCTCTCTCTCTTTCTCTAAAAGTCAATTAAAAAAATTTTAAAGACAATATGCTACTATATACATTGAAAAAATCAAGGAATGTATACTATACTGTTAATGGTGTTTATCTTTAGAAGTTGGGGTTAGAGAACTTTCACTACTCAGATCTGTAATGAATTTTCTTACAGCCAGTGTATATCACAATTGTAATTAGAAACAATTACCACCTATATACACATATTTAAATATGTCTGAGATGTGTATCTGAACAAGGTTGCAGCAGTAAACAAAGAAAGAACTGATTCAAGAGATATTCCCTTGATAAAAATGAATCGATGAGCAATTATATATGGGAATTCAGTCAGGAAGAAATCAATATAATATAGTGATTGATGCCCTGACTGGTTTAGCTCAGTGGATAGAGCGTCGGCCTGGGGACTGAAGGGTCAAGGGCATGTACCTTGGTTGCAGGCACATTCCCAGTAGGAGGTGTGCAGAAGGCAGCTGATTGATGTTTCTCTCTCATCAATGTTTCTGACTCTCTATCCCTCTCCCTTCCTCTCTGTAAAAAAAAAAAATCAATTATATATATATATATAGTGATTGATATTTTTTACACGTTTTTTATTGATTTTTAGAGAAACAGGAAGGGAGAGGGAAAGAGAGATAGAAACATTGACCTGCTGCTCCCTGTATATCCCCTGTGGGAGATCAGCCTGAAACCCGTCATGTGCCTTGCCAGGAATAGAACCAGTGCTCAGATCTATGCTCAACCACTGAGCCACACCAGCTGGGCGATAGAGATTAATATTAAGAGTAAGACAAGCCTAGTACGAAGTCCCAATTCTATCATTGGTTACTTACGTAACCTTGGGCTCAAGGTTATTTAAGCTTTCTGAACCTCAGATTCCAGCTTTGTAAGATGGAATGAAGTAGGATATACTTCATAGGGCTTTTTCAAGGGGTAAAGCAAATCAAGAATGCAAAGTACCTAGGGTCACATCTGGCACATAGATGTTCAATAAGCACACAACAACAATAGTAAACAACTACATATCTAGCCCAAATATTTTTGGGGAACAAGGTGTTTTAAATAAAGATAATATAGGGACAGAAGCAGGTAAGAACGGAAACCTTTAGTGTTGCCTAAGGTAAATTTTTTAATGAAGTTATTATTTATTTATTTATTTTATATTTTTATTGCTTCCAGAGAGGAAGGGAGAGGAAGAGAGAGAGATAGAAACCGGCTGCCTCCTGCACGTCCCCTATGGGGGATTGAGCCACAACCCAGGCATGTACCCTTGACCAGAATTGAACCTGGGACCCTTGGGTCTGCAGGCTGACACTCTACCCACGGAGCCAAACAGGCTAGGACACCTAAGGTACATTTGAAGTGCTTGTGGGAATGCCCAAATAAGACTGACCACTGAGAGAAGAAGCCGGTGTAGAAGGTTGAGTGGTGGGTGTCATCAGCATAATAATGGAGGTCTCTAAAAGGCTGGGGAAATAGGAGACATTCCAAAATGAGCAAGTAGATGGAGAGGAAAGGACTGGGAATAGACCTGAGCGGGCACCTGTCCTGGATGGACAGGCCGAAGGAGCAAGCTATGTTCAGAGGTCAAGAGAGGCAAGAAAGGCACTCAAGGGCAAAGGGTATCACCAGGGAGAGGCTGTGATCAGCTGTGTAGAGTTCTGCAAAGGGCAGGCTGAACTTTAAGAACAGGATACACCCTAGCAGGATGTGAGGACAATAGTGTCACCAGAAGTTAAAATGAGGAATCACCTGTAGTTAGAGTTGATAGCCTGCTTTTATATCCCTTCTCTCCCTTGATCCCCAGGGCAGCTCCCTAAGGAAGATGCTACCATTCCCTCAGGAGGAAACCGAGGCTGAGACGTTAAATGATTTGGCCAAAGTCACAGAGTTAAGGAGTGGCAGAGCCAGCCTCAAACGGAGGCTTCCTGACACTGGGTCCCGTGGTGCTTCCTCCACATCCTGATGCCCCGCGGGGAGGAAATGGCGGCAGCAAGCAGCCTCTGGCTTCGTGACTTTGTTTTTAGTTTTGCTTTGTTTAGAGTGGCAGAGATTTGAGCATGCTTGTAGGCCGAAAGGAAAAACTGCTGAAAGAGTTCTTGGCCTTATTTTTAAAATATAATTTATTTTGAAGTAATTTCAAACTCACAGAAAAGTTTCGAGTACAAAGAACTTTATCTCCTTAAGTAGATTATTTCGTTGTTGACATTTACCATTTTCTCCCTTACCCCAATATCATTCCTTTTCTAATTAATCTGAGAACAAGTTGTAAACATACTATTTCAACCTTAAATATTTCACTGTGTTTTTCTCAAAACAAGGCCACTGTTCTAGAACCTTCGTGCCACCTTCCCACAGACCCTGCTCAAATTTCACCAACTGCCCAACATTACCTTTGCCTTTCTAGCCCAGAATCCAAATTCAGGATCCTGCATTATTTTTACTTATTATGTCTCTGTTTGCCCCCACCCCCTTTATTTATTTACTTTGTTTTTTAAAAATAGTTTTTATCCATTTCAGAGAGAAAGGGAGAGGGAGAGATAGAAACTTCTTTTTTTTTTTTAATTTCAGAGAGGAAGGGAGAGGGAGAGAGAGACAGAAACATCAATGATGAGAGAGACGCATCAATTGGTTGCCTCCTGCTTGTGACCGGACTAGGGGATCAAGGCTGCAACCAAGGTGTGTGCCCTTGACTGGAATCGAACCCGGGATCTTTCAGTCTTCAGGCCTACATTCTATTCATTGAGCCAAACCCGCCAGCCCCCTCCCCATTAAAAAAAATATGTTTTTATCGATTTCAGAGAGAGAAAAGGAGAGGGAAAGAGGGATGCAAACATCAATGATGAGAATCATTGATCCACTGCCTCCTGCGTGCCTCCTATTTGGGGACTGAGCCTGCAACCCAGGCCTATGCCCTGACCAAGACCCATGACATCCTGGCTCATGGGTCAACACTCAACCACTGAGCTACACTGGCCAAGCTCTTTGCTTTGCTTTAATCTGGAACATTTCTTTTGTGTCCTTCGCGGTTTTAAAGAGTACAGGCCTGTGATTCTGTAGGATGTCCCTCAACCTGGATCCATCTGGTGTTTCCTTATATCTAGATCCATAACTTCTCGGTAGGAGCACTACACAAAAAAATATTATGGTGTGTTCTTTTCAGAGTGTCGCCTCAGGAGGCCCATGATGTCAGCCTACCCCACTATTGATGATACTAACTTGATCAAGACGGTATCTGTCAGTTTTCTTCACTGTAAAGTTACCATTTTAGCTTTGTAATTAATGAGTATTTTCTGGGGAAGTACTCTGAAACTAATATCTGTTCTTCATCAAACCTCCACCCTCCAGGCTTAGTATCCATTGATAAATACAGTATAAATCAACACTACTTGAACAATTGCCAAATGGTGTCATAATCTTTTTACTTCCATTATTTCATCTGCATGTATTAGGTGGCATTCTACTGTGAAGAAGAGCTTTCTCTTCTTACAGTCGTTTACATATGTATTTATTTATATCAGTAAGGATTCCTATTTCAGCCAGCAGGTTGTGGTACATTACCATCATTTATTTTATGCTCAAATTTGCCTCAGCTTTTGTCAGTGAGCTTTTCTTTAAGATGGCTTCTATGTCCTTTTGACATGTCTCCATCGTATTTTGAGCACTTTTTTTTACTTCCTTGCACTACAAAATGATTTGGGCTCATCTTGTACTTGCCCTAGATGAGGGGTGGGAACCAAGGGAGGCCAGGCAGGAAGAACACATTGCTGAGGTCACACCAAGGTCACACCAAGTTCACACCACAGGCATCTACTGGTGAGGATTTCCCACTCTTCATGGGCTGCAGGTGCAGTGATGACAACTGAACTCTCCTGGATCTTGTTTTCACTTATTCAAGATTCAAAGTCCAGTTGGGAGCATTCCAGTTGGTTGGCTTAGGCTAAGTGCCTACCTCTGAAGAGTGGGAGAGAGGATGAATGTCCTACAGCTGCCAGGAAGAGGGTAGAACCTTAACTTGCTAATAATATCCGCAGTAGGGGACTGTGCAGAACTAGGAAGATTATTTCGCTGGGTGACCAACACCCCCTTCCCCCCAATATCTACTTCATAGTTGGAGATCCGAATGCCTCCCACTGGAGATTGAGTCATAAGCAAAAGAAAAGGTTGGAAAGAGTATGCACCAAACCATGCTGGTAAATGTTTAACACAAGCTCTGGGTGTGCGTTGGGGCCCTTATTTATAGTGTTCACCTATTCCTGTTGTGTAAATAACACTTCCACCACAGCCAGCTTCAGATGTGACTTAAGACAGAGTTGGGAGATGTGCAGTAGGTCACCATTACATAGCAGTTTCACCAAATAGATACTATAGATGTAAACAACCTCAAGAGGTAATAGGAAAATGCAGTAAAATAATTAGGAGGTGATGAGTTTTGCTTTAATTAATTAATTAATTACTTTTGTTAATCCTCATCCAAAAATATTTTTTCCCATTGATTTCCAAAAGGGAGGGAAGGAGAGAGCAGGAGAGAGCAGGAGAGAGAGAGAGAGAGAGAGAGAGAGAGAGAGAGAGAGAGAGAGAGAGAGAGAGAGACATGAATTGGTTGCCTCCCTAACTCATCCCAACCTGTAGGGATTGAACCTACAACCCAGGTATGTGCCCAGGGATCTGAGATCCTTCAGTTCTTGGACTGATACTCTGACCACAGAGCCACACTGACCAGAGCTCACTTTGTTTTAATGCAATTTATTTAGCCCTGGCTGGTGTGGCTCAGTTGGTTAGAGTGTCATCCCATATACCAAACGGTGGTGGATTCAATTCCAGGTCATGGCAATTTATGGATGTTGCTCCCCCAACCCCTTCCCCTCTTTAAAATCAATTAAATAAATCAATTAAGTTTATTTAGTTGTGAATTTTTAATTCAAATTAAACCTGTAACAACTGAATGCACAATTCTGGAAAATTCAGCAGTTGTCTCTCATGAGCCAGTGTGAGGTATCTTGGTGTTTTTCTGTGATGGTGGGGAAGGCATTGTTACTCATTTATTTTTTTAACTTTATATTATTTTTTAAAGGTAGGGTTAGGAGTGTTTTAAAAAACTCTGTGTGTTTTTATGTTGTGTGTGTGTGTGTGTGTGTGTGTTTTTTTAAATTTCAGTGAGAGGAAGGGAGAGGGAAAGAGGGATAGAAACATCAATGAGCATCATGGATCAGCTGCCTCCTGCACACCCCCTACTGGGGATAGAGCCTACAACCCTGACATGTGCCCTGACTGGGAATCCAACCGTGACCTCCTAGTATAGGTTGATGCTCAACCACTGAGACACACCAGCTAGGCTCTGTGTGTTTTTAAGTAAGAATTTTAATTTATTGTGTGTTTACCACCCAAAGTCAGGTCTCCTCCTGTCACCATTTATCTCCCCTTTACTCTAAAAAGATGTGGACCTAGATTTTTTTTCAACAATCTTATTATGCTGTAGAGAGTGAAGTCAACATGGAAGAAAGAAGAGCGAGATGATGGGAAGAGATGGAATCTCTCAACACCAAATTAATGACTGGGTCAAGCCACATCCAAAGCCTGACCTCTTATGCCATTTTAGTTCCTTAAGGTAATAAATTTCCCCTTTTGCTGAAGCAATTTTAAGTCAGGTTTTAAAAAGAATCTTCTGTCTATCTATCTATCTACCTATCTATCTAAAAGGCTATATGCAAAGTGTTCCCACAGAGTTCAACTGGGAGACTGGGAGTGCTATGCTCCCTATGAGGAGTGCTGACCACCAGGGGGCAGCGAGTGAGGAAGGAAGGCCGTGGCCGGCAGCCGCTAGGGACCCTACTCAAGCACCAATTTCGTGCACTGGGCCTCTAGAATTGGATAATTTGCTGTAGCAGAGCTATGCTAACCTGGGCTCTCTAAAGCTAAAGGCAGGCATTTCTCTGGCTCCAGTCCATGTGCTATGAAGGCGCCCTACTCTCTCTCTCTCTTACGTTCTACCAGTAAGTTCTCCAGTCCCCTGGAGATTCCTGGTGTGTGGTCAGCAAGACCATTCTCTGCCATTTCTTTCACTCTAACTAGGCTCTCTGGGGGTGAGGAGGGGCCCCCTTTTTTCCTGCGGAAGCAGAGAGTGGTAATCCTGTCTCAGCGGGCCCAACAAAAACAGTTGGGAGATATCCACTACGGGACGCCCTACATCCTCACCTTAAGGCTCCTAAGGTCTGGGTCCAGGGAGCTGAGGTCGCTGGTGCCCCATCCAGCGGCGCGAGGGTGCTGCACCTGCTGCTTTTTTCTTCTTGCTCCCCTTAAGGGGCACCTGTGCTGCGCTAGGCACAATGCTGGGCATTTCACCCTCATTGTCATATGTAATTCTCACAGCAGCCTGGAGATAATTACCGCATCTCCATTGAACAGATGAGAAAACAGAAAGTTAGACGGCTGAGTCAGGGCGTCAGTTAGGAAGTGACAGAACAGGTTTCCAAGCCGAGCCCCTGGACATGTGGCCGTTAGGGATGGGAGGTTAGTTGGGGGGAAGCCTGACGGAGGAAGGCGACAAAGAAGGACTCTTTGGGACTGTAGGAAGTCGAGAGTGTCTGTTGGGAAGAGGCTTACCGGTGAGATCAGGCCAGAGATGCAGTGCGCCCCGGGCGACCCACGTGGGGCCGGGATTTTCCGTGCGCAGGTTGTCAGGCGCCCAGGTGGGGGCGGCTGGGGGGCGGGGCTGCTCTGGGCCCTCCCCTCGCCCAGGTGTGGCGTCAGGGACCCCGGCGGGGAGGGGCTGTGCGCCCCCGCCGTGCGCCAGGGGTGCAGGGTCCGCGGGCAGCCGGGCTGTCGGGCCAGGATTTCTGCAGAGGGGCTGAGCCAGGGTGGCGAGGGCGCCCCGGAACCGGCTCCAGCGGACGGGCCTTTGGCGGGGGTGGAAGGAGAGGGGGCCGCGCCCTGCCCGGCCCAGGTATCGTGTCCGGGGGCGGAGTTTGGGAACCGGCCGCGGAGCTTCCCCAGCGGGACCGGAGGGCGGGCGTCGAGGGACAGAAGCCGAGGCGACCAGGCGGAGAGGGGGTGGCGCGGGGGGCGCACTGGACGGGCCCGCGCGCCCAGCCGCCAGCATGTTCTCTCGAAACCACCGGAGCCGGGTCACGGTGGCCAGGGGCTCCGCCTTGGAGATGGAGTTCAAACGCGGCCGCTTCCGGCTCAGCCTCTTCAGCGACCAGCCCGAGGTGAGCCCCCCGCGCCCCCTGCCTTTCGCCTCCGGGGCTCCCGGGGCTCCCCGCGCCAATCGTGCGGCCCCCGCCCGCGCGCACGCCGGAGGGGCGGGGACGCCGCCGGCCGCGTCCAAGCCGGTGCTCGCTGACTTCCAAAAAGTGTATCTTGATCAATTTCAGAGAGGAAGGGGGGTGGGCAGAGCTAGAAACATCAATGACGAGAGCGAATCACTCGTCCGCTGCCTCCTGCGCGCTCGTGGGGAGCGAGCCTGCACCCCGGGCACGTGCCCCCGACCGCAGTGGAACCGGGACCCTTCAGTCCGCAGGCCGGCGCGCTCCCCACTGAACCGAACCGGCCGGGGCTTGTTGACTTTAGAAGTCGGGCGCAGACCCCGTGTCCGCACGTTCGTCGGACCTGTGCCTCCCCAGACGCCCTGGCCCAGTGGGGAGGATGTGCCTCTTGTCGGGACGCGCTTCGGTTGGTCTCGATTTATGGGGTCCCAGGCTCGGTTCCCAAAATGTGTCTGGCATCTCCCGGGCAACCACCCCGGGCAAAGGGTGGTGGGCAGCTAGGCCCCAGCAGCTGGGACCTGTAGCTCGGGCGCCCGCCCTTCCCCCTGGGCGCCAGCCCCCGCTCCACCCGCAGTCTCCCCGTCGGCCCCGCTGGCCACTTCGCCCCTCTGTGCGGCTGAAGGGCTGGGAGTGTGTGTGTGTGTGAGTGATGGGGGGGGGTGTCCCTCCAAAGCGATCGGCGGGTATTTCCCACACCCAGGCCCTCAGCGTCCTTTCCTGGGTCCGAGAGGAGCTCAGTCTTTCGTCTGACAGTTTCCTCCCGGGCCCAGCGCTCTCCACGATGCCAAGGGCCGAACCCCTAACGAGGTTTGGGAGGGGCTGCGCGGGCGAGCGGGGGCTAGGAGGCTGCCCAAGGTCAGCCCGCCGTCGCTGCTGGGCCTGGAAGAGTTAAGCGAGGGGCCTTACCCCCCCTCCCCGCCCCTCCCCGGCCGGGATTCCAGGCTCCTGCGGGGGTTCCTCCTCCCCCCCGCCCCCAGCCTGCCCAGAACAAAGGCCCTTTCACACATGTGCCGGTGTCCCGGGCCTTCTCCGACTCAGAAGCTAGTGAGCGTGGAGGAGAGGGCCCTCTTGTCGGGTCCCCCAAAAGTAACCCGGGCCCGGGCCAGCGTGGGAGAGTGAGGGGCGAGGCCCGAGGCCCGGAGGAGGGAGGGGCCTGTGCGCTGGGGCGTCCCCGGGAGGAGCCCGGCCTTCGGGGGGGCCAGCGCCGAGGAGCGGGGCGGAGCCGCGGGCCGGCCGGCCGCCCCGGGGTGTGTGACTCCGTGGGTCTGGGGGGGGGGGGCAAAGCTGCAGCTGGCTGGGAATCGGGGCTGGTTTCCTGTCTGGAAGGGAAGGGGCCCGCAGAGGGGAGCGGGGGCAGCGGCAGCACGCAGGCACACCCCTGCCATTCTCCCTCCCTCTTCTCCCTTCTGCTGGAAAAGCGAGGTAATTGTGAGCCTAGGGTGGGTCGGGCTGGACGGGGCCCCCAAGTTGGAAGAAGTGGCCCTGGGGGATGGGCCGCATTGACCCCTTTGTCCCACCGCCTGGGCTCACTCTCCCAAGTCCTCACCTCCATTCCTCTTCGGAAAGTTCCAAGCTCCTGACAAACTTCAGGACTGTGTAGAACCTACAGGAGGCGTCCCCTCCCTGCCCCCTTCCAGCTGTGCCTGCCCCTCAGGCCCTCCTGGCACACAGATTCCCTGTCCACCCGCCAGGGATGTGGGCGGGGGCTGGGGAGGGACCAGAGTCGGAATGAAAGGGCCTTTTTCTTCCACAGCTGGGAGAACAGCTGCCACCAAAGCAAGACTGGACACTCTGTGCCCAGGGTCCCCTCTACCTCCCCTCCTGGGACCCCACTTATCCTCACCTGACTTTCTTTTGCTTTCATGCCTGGCCCCTGCCAGGGCCCTGCCACAGCGGTAGGCAAGGGAAGTTTGTCACAGCAGCCAGAGGGGCCTGACAGGAGTGCAGAGGGACAGAGTACCCTCTGCCCTCTGCCCAAGAGCTGCCCACCTCTTTCAAAACCCAGGGGAGCAGTGGGAGGAGGAATTGTGGGGCAACGTGGTCCCCTGCCTGCCCCTTCCCTCTGGAGGGGTTGACAAGGGAAGGGGCGCTAGCGGGCACAGAGATGCAGGACAGATTGCACATCCTGGAGGACCTGAATATGCTCTACATTCGGCAGATGGCGCTCAGTCTGGAGGTAATGACCCCCACTCCCACCCCCAGTGCACCTCTTTGGCAAGCATCCCAGCCCCAGTATCTGCCCTGCCCAACCCTCCGGGGGCTGAGTGGGGAGAGCAGGCCTGCTCAGAGTGGGAGAGGGACAGGTGGTTCTGTATCCCGTGCCTTGGGTGCTACGTGGATCAGCCTCAGTATTGCCAATCAGAGCGTTCTATTGACAACAGGGTCTTGTCTTCACACCTATGTATGGAAGCTCTGTGGAAAGGTGTAAATGTGTGTTTTGGGGCTAGGGCCCTTTCTGGTATGGGAAGCAAAGAGGAGTTCAATGTGAGAGAGGTTTGCAGGAAGGATATGGCCTTCCTGGAGAAGGGGAAGGGGCCTTGAGGCAGGATGTAAAGATTTTGCTAACCCTGGAGATGGCAGGGAGCTATTTATTCATATAGTTATTCTTAAACATGTTTATTGAACACCTACTATATGTCAAGTTCCTTTCTAGATCATGGTATATACTTAAGTGAATCAGACAGAAAAGGTCCATTCGGTGGGGAACAGACAGTAAACATGCAAACACATAATCTCACAGTGAAATCATGATGAAAATAGAGACATATAAACAACGCGAGGTATAGTGAGGGTAGCATTAGATGTGGAGGTCAGGGAAGGCCTCTGTGAGGAGATCCCTGAGCTGAGACCAGGAGGATGTGAAGATGTGTGAAGACTGAAGGAAGAGCTTTCTAGACAGAAGGCAGAGCAAGCACAAAGGCCCTTAAATGGGGATGAGTTCCAGTTCCAGTGTGGCTGGAACATAGTAGTGGGGTTGAACTCGTGGGCAGAGGCCAGATTATGCAGGGCCTTGAAGGCCATGCCAAGGCACTCAGATTTTACTCTCCCTGTGATGTTGGCCCATGGAAGGGTTTTAAGCAGAGGGATGACTCATCTAATGTTTTAAAATGATGGCTGCTGAGAATAGGCTGGGCTGGGAGTAGAAGAGAAGAAGGTTGGAAGGGGGGTAGCAGAAGACCACCAGAAAAGAGGTTGGTGCAGCCTCAGCGTAGTGAACCTGGTGGAGTGGATGAAAGTGCCCATGGTCGAGACAAGAAGGGGGTGGACTTCAAACGATGGCGGTAGATCTGACAGGGCTTGCTGATGGATTGGACGTGAAGGGTGAGGCAAAGAGAGGACTCGAGGGTGATTCCGAGGCTGTGGCTAAGCAACTGGGCAATGTGGCAGTTGACTGACATGAGGAAGAGGGAGGAATCTGTGGACATGACCACCTGGACCAGGCAGGGGTTTTCTGCCCAGGAAAGTCAGAGGCAGGACTAAAGAGTCATGATCAGAAATGGCAGTTCACTTCATGTCACCTCTCTTGGTCCCACTCCCACTCCCTGGATCGGAGTAGAAATTACCTGTCAATCATAGCACTCTGTTTTTTTCTTTTCTTTTTTTTTTTTTTCAGTATACTTTTATTGATTTCAGAGAGGAAGGGAGAGGGAGAGAGACAGAAATATCAATGATGAGAAAGAATCATTGATTGGCTCCTCCTGTACAACCTCTACTGGTGATTGAGCCCATAACCTGGGCATATGCCCTGATCAGAATTGAACTGTGACCTCCTGGTTCATAGCTCAATGCTCAACCATTGAGCAATACCAGCCGGGTAATCATGGCCTTAGAATCTTTCTCAGCACAACCTTGGCATAAATTGTGCAGGTTGTTTCCTTCATAAGAGCACCAGGCAGAGTCAAGAGTCCTGACCTGGTTTGGGGCTGCATCAGGAGGGGACACCTTTACCTAATTTGTTCACCTGGAGAAGGTCACCTTTTTCTAATATGCAGAAAGTTACCCAATGAGCTCATTGAGATTCTGACACTAATTAGCGTCCTGTCTTGGCACAGGAAATAAACCTGTTTGCCATCCCTAGTCCTCTGCAATGTCCATGTTTCTAGTTACATGTGGCTATTTAAGATTATAATTTAATTAAAATGAAATAAAAGATTTAGTTCCTTAAAAGCTCTAGCCACACTTCAAGTGCTAGATGACTATTGAATGTTTCCATCATTGCGAAAGATTTTATTGCTCAGAGCTGGTCTAGATGTTAAAAACGTTTAAATTCGATTTCCCCTGCGCCCACCATGTAATTTTTCTTCATGTGAGGCCTGCCCAAGTTCTGGAACAGAGGAGAAGGCTTGATTTCACTTTTGCCACCTCTCCTTCAGCCTGTGCTGTGCCCTTTCTCCATGAAACTCAGCAGTACTCCCACTAAGGGAGACCCATTGTGCTTTTTGTTTGTTTGTTTGTTTTTTATGTATTTTCTCTTATGATTTTCTTTCTTTTTAAAAAAAATATATTTTTATTGATTTCAGAGAGGAAGAGAGAGGGAAAGAGAGATAGAAGTATTAATGATGAGAGAGAATTACCGGCTGCCTCCTGAGCATGTTCCCTGACCGGGAATCGAACCTTGACCGTGACCTCCTGGTTCATAAGTCGACTCTCAACCACTTAGCTACACCAGCCAGGGATTGGCTAGAGAGGTAGTCATGGCAAAATAAATCCAAGACAACTTTCTGGAAGAGGTAATGTAAGCTGCAAGTAAAGGGGGTGGGTGGGAATGAGAGAAAGGTGGTTTTCATGTCTTCAAACATGTGCTGAGCCCACCCTGGTTGGTGTGGCTCAGTTGATTGAGTGTCCTCCAAAGCATCAGGAGGTGGCTGGTTCCATTCACAGTAGGGGCACATGCCCCCTGCAGCTGGATCCCTGTAGGGGATGTGCAAGAGGCACCTATTGAAGTATATCCATGTTTCTCTCTCTCCCTTCCTCTCTCTCTAAAAATCAATTACAAATATATACTTCTGTTGATCCCCGGAGGGAGGGTAGGGGAAGGTGGGGGTGGGGAGGAGAGATCAACCAAAGAACTTGTATGCATACATATAAGCCAAAACAATGGATTCAGACAACAGGGGGATGAGAGCATGAGTTGTGGGGGGGAGGATTGGGTTATTGGGGGAATGAGGACACAATTGTAATATCTTGACCAATAAAGAAATTTAAAAAAATTATATATATATATATATATATATACACACACACACACACACACACACACACACACACACATATTTTAAATATATGTGTTGGGCCCAGGTAGAGGTTAAACTTTCCCATGTAATCCTCAAGCAATGCGAAGAAGGGGGTGGAATAATCCCTGTTTACAAACTGGGGCTGTAGAGGTTATGTTCTCATAGCTAGTCAAGTTCCCGAGTGTTGATCTGAACTTCTGAACTGAGCCCTGGTGGAGATTCTGAAGGGGACAGAGGTGAAGTAGAGCAGGAAGTCAGGGAGGGGGGGGGAGGGACAGGAAAGGATGTCCCTGGAGGGCCTAACATGTGTTGGGGCTTCTGCTCATTACTCATCCTCCTTCCCCCCTTGGGGCCTGACCCAGGTCCAGTTGACATCCATCTCTGAGCTCTTTCTCTGGAGAGTCTGGTGAAAATGCTGCCTGCCTGGGAAGAGGGTGTGTCTGGGTGGGGAGGGGGTGACAAAAAGCCATCCCTGGGGTGGGTGGGGAGGTGGGTGCAAGCACAGGATCTAGAAATGCGCCAGGATTCCCGAGATGCTCTGTCCAGAGGTGGGAGCCGGGATGTCTAGGCCGTGGGAAAGCGGATTTAGGATGGAGGGCGGTGGGCAGACCGTAGCAGGAGTGTCTGGGTCCTTAGGATCATCCGGGGTGTCTGGGTCCTTAGGATCATCCGAGCTGGGCCCAGGGACTTCTGCGACCTGTTATTCCAATGTATACACTATACTCTCCCTGCCCCTCCCTGGGCAAGGGGTCACCTTGGAGGGCAGCTGCACCGCCAGGGGCCTCCTGCAGCTCCAGCGAGGGCTGTGGCCCCAAGTCCTCTCCAGGACAAGGGGGCGCTCTCGGAGGCGTAGCTCTCCACTGGCTCTCCTTGGTCCTGCCACTGGGAACCTGGGAGCCCAGAGTCCAGCCCTGGAGCCCCTCAGCCGCTCTCGCGGAGGTTGGGAGCTGATGTCACCGGTGCCCGGAGCGCCGCGGGCGGGGCCTCTGAGTGGGCACCCAGACGCCAGACGGTGCAGCCGGCTGCAGACCAGCGCGCTGCCTGTGGCCGCGTGGCAGGCGCAATGGCCAAGGCTAGGGAAGCATCCGTGAGTGCTGGGGCTGGCTGCCAGCCAGGAGGGGCCTTGAGGATGCCTGTCTCCTCCCCGCCGCCCTCCCCTTCCCCCCCCTCACCCATTTGGGGTGTTTGTGGAAGAATCTGGATGCAGAATGGGATGGGGGTTGGCAAGCAGGGAAGCTTAGCAGAGATGGATCATGGTGCAGACAGACCTAGCGGGGTTTCAGGGAGCTGTGTAGTCTCGGAGAGCTTCCGGGTGGAAGAGGCTTTTGGACTGGGTTGACTTATTTCTGATGGATCAGGAAGGGAAACGGATAGTGCTGAGGTAAGCTGATGAGAGCGGCCCAGGGTAGAGTGAAGGAAGAATTTGCAGGGAGGCCAGGCCAGGCTTTTGGAAGCAGGAATTTAGGGTATTCAGGCCTTGGAGACTGGAAGGCTGGAGCTACCAGGACAGAGCAAGAGCCCAGGGTGTGGAAGAGGCCTGGTGTGAGGGGGAAGACAGGTTTGGGGGGTCACATTTCAGCTTGCCTCCTGAACTGACTGACCATACTTGTACTGGGGTTAGTCTTCCCCCTTCTGAAACCTTCCCAGCACTTGGCCAGAAGCAAACTGGTCTGTTTTCTGGGAGCTTGTTTATGCTATGACATAGCACTTACGGAGCAGCCATTCATGTCTCACCTCCCAGCTGGGTGTTAAGTGGAGCCTTGGACAGCACAAGGACGCGCCAGCGTTAGCTGGGGGACTGCTCCTGCTGCAGAAGGAGCGTGGCTAACTCTGCATCCCCACCATTCACTGCCCCACGTGCTGGGCTGTGCTTTCCCGTCCTGTCTCACTGAATCCCCACGACCCCGGGGGTGGGAACGGCTTCCATCCTCATTTTACAGATGTGACACCAAGTCTCAGGGAGGTTAGTTAAATTGCTCAGCTTTTTCGATCAGTTTCTCCCCAGCTTCTTAAGAATGGCAGGGCAGTGTCTCAGACTCAGGGTTGTCTTGTGTCAAACTGGTGCTCCCCTCCTCTGCTCCATGCCCAGACCTCCAGGGCTACTTTCTGAGGGAAGAAGGTTTCCTGAGAATCTTGGTGCTTCACGCAGTACCCCCACTCTGGCCCTGTGCATGGCCTGCTCAGCCCCTTACTCCTGACCTCCTGCTTCACCTGCCTTCCCATCCCCATTCCTTGCCTCTGCGCTCACCTTCTAAGCTCAGAGTACCAGCAGGTGGCAGAACCCCTAATTGGGGTGTCTATGGGGTGAGCTCTGTAGGTAGTATGCTTCTTCTCCACCGAGCCCTTGCCAAGTAGATGATCCCCTCCTCCATAACTTGAGTCTTGGGGTAACCCAGGATGGCCTTTATTATCTGTGTCCATTCCCTTTAGTTGGTGGTTCTCAGCCCTAGCTGGACCTCAAAATCACTGGGGGGAATTGTCAAAAAATGTGCATGCCCCGCTCTTAAAGATTCTTGTTCTGCAAGTCTGGTACTTTCTTTATTTTTAAGATTTAATTTTTTAAAAAGGCAACAATTTCCAATAGCATAGTAGTAAAGAAGGGTACATATCAATAAAGTATCATAAACCTGTTTTCCATTCCTGGCTCCCAGCCCTGCAACCACTACCACTTTATGCATATCTATGCAATCTATGGCTATACATGTAGATTTAGTACACAAATGGTAGCATGCTGTAATATAGTTCTGCTTTCTCACTCCGTACACAGGGTGTCCCCAAAAAATGTATACACATTTTAACAGCTGATAGCTCAGTTTTGAAAATGAAATGTATTTTAAGAAACACTGCCTTTATTACCATTCAAAGCATGTGTACATGCTTTTTGGGGACAATCCTATATTTTGAAGATTGTTTCATTTATCTGCACACTCTTAATGTCTGTAATATTCCATGGTAGGGATGTGCTGTAACTTACTTATTTTTACCTATCCCATTTTTAAATTTGTTAATTACTGTTGACATTCAATGTTATTTTATATTAGTTTTATATATACAGCATGTGATTAGACATTTATATAATTATGAAGTACTCCCCTTGCCCCACTCCACCTCCCACCTCGATAAGTCTACGGAGCAGCCATTAATGTCTCACCTCCCAGCTGGATTTTAAATGGAGCCTTAGACAACTAAATATAACTTATTTAACCAGTGCCCTGTTGAAGGACTTTTAATCTTGGTGTTTTAAAACAATGCTGCAATGGATATGACTTTGCCCACATGTAAACGATAAACTCCTAGACATTGGACAGCTGGATCAAAGGATGTGAGTGTAGTTTTCATAGATTTTTTCCAACTGTACTCAAAAGATACTGAAGAAATGTGTACTCCCCCCTTCAAAGGCATGAGGGCACCGTGTTTTCACAAGCTGCTCTGTTATTCTTGGACAGCTGAGGTTGAGATTCAACCCTTGCCCGTGAGGAACCTGAAACATAACTTTGTCAGTTTCTCCTGGGCCCAACCTCCCCTTGGGGACTAGAGGGTGCTTCTGCCTGTTCCCTGACTGACATGTTCTCATCCTTCTCCCCACTCCGGCTAGGACACAGAGTTGCAGAGAAAGCTGGACCATGAGATCCGGATGAGGGAAGGGGCCTGCAAGCTGCTGGCAGCCTGTTCCCAGCGTGAGCAGACTCTGGAGGCCACCAAGAGCCTGCTGGTGTGCAACAGCCGCATCCTCAGCTACATGGGCGAGCTGCAGCGGCGCAAGGAGGCGCAGGTGCTGGGGAAGACCGGCCGGCGGTGAGCACGGGGGAGCGTGGCCTCCTGGGGGTAGTGGTACAGCATATGGAGTGTGGACTCCCCTGAAGCTGAGCTCTTCAGGTCAGGCTTGGAAGACACCTTGATGTCTCGCCACTGCAGTGTGCTCCCCAGAGGTGCGCTAGGGAGAAGCTGGGGCTGGACTCAGGAAAGCCAGGGTTTTTGGTGAGAGGGTGGCAGCCTGCGAGGTAGTAATGCAGAAACACTAATTTGCTGAGCCCTGCCTGTGATCTGATGAGGTTGGCTGGCTGGCTGGCTGGCTGGCTGGCTGGCTTCAGGAAAGCCAATTTTCTCAGTCAGTTCACCAAATGGCCAATTTGCTGAATGGCCAATTTACCACAACCTGATGATAGTTTACTGTACCTGGGGTTCACCATCAGAGGCAGGGATTGGGAAAGGAAACAATAAAAAAATCACGTAAGGGAAAGCCTATCCCTTCACATAAATAAGACTGTGCATTCCAGAAGGGCTCAGCTTCTTTCTGGAAACACAAGCTATACTAACATTGGACTCCACTGATCTGAGAAATCTGTAGTGAAATGGTTGAGGTGATGCTCTAGTAAAACTAAAATGTTTGAGAAAATATTTGAGTAGTTGATCATTCCAAAGAATTGGCCATTTTTTGTAAACTGGTCATTTGTAAAATTGGCTTCTGGCAAAGTAATCTGCTTGACCCCACAAGGGTGAGTGGGAGAAGGCCCCAGCTCAGCCACGAAGGCTGACACAGGAGAGGATGCCAGGAACCTCCGAGCTCACCCAGGAAGCCACAGGGAGGACAGGAAACCCACTCTATGCCTGTCCCAAGAAGCTAAAGGAAGGGCAAGCAGGCAGGGGTCCGCTTCTACTACGAGTTTGCTGCCTCCTGAGAGGCAGCCTCACTAGTCTCTGCCCTGCTCATGGGGCCGAGTGTGACCTGAGACACACCCCAGTCCCTGACAGCTAACCCCATCAACACTGGTGCCACATAGTTCAGCTTAAGGCCCGACTAAGTCACTGATTAGTTACAGCCCTGGCATTATGAATTAGTATGGATAATACTCACTGCCTTCGTCACCCTACAGGGACATCCTCAGTGAGTCCTGATGATGGGCGTGGGTGGGGAGGGGGGTGAGAAAGGCCGGGTGTCTGGGACCCTACAGTGGGGCTCAGGGAAGGCACAGCCAGGAGGGTAAAGAAGAACTCAAAACTGAGGGGAAGGAGAGAGGTTTGTGGTAAATAGAACACAAATGTTCCCTACGTGGGTGTTTTCCTTCCATAAAAGGCTGGTCAGCTTGATTTTCCAACTGACCCAGTGCCTTCCCCTATCTAAGAAAGATGAGATGAGATGGTGGAGATGACCAGCCTACCTCATTGTGTCCCCAGCACCCTCCAGGGTTCAGTCGACAACTCAGTCCCTCAGCCCTGCAATGTCAGCCTGGCTGGGGCTGCCCGGGCTGGGCGTGGCGAGTGGTCCTAGAGTCCTTGGGGACCAGAGCCAGGGGGTAGCTGTGAAGGCCGGACTGGGACATTGTGATTTGCCCACAGGCCTTCTGACGGCGGGCTGCTGGCCGAGCGCTCCCCCTGCCGAGGCCGCGTCTGCATCTCTGGTAAGAAGCACAGCTACCCTGTGCTCCCTGCCCAGCCACGAGATCTCCTGCCCCATCTCAACATCTGTTCCTACCCCTCTGTCCCTTAGACCTCCGGATTCCACTCATGTGGAAGGACACAGAGTATTTCAAGAACAAAGGGGGTGAGTGTCACACAGACTGGGACACACTTAGGGGAGTGGCCCTGAGGTTGAGAACTCCTGTGGGGCACTTTTCTCTAAACCGGGTTTCCGCTCTGTCCCCAGATCTGCACCGATGGGCTGTGTTCCTGCTCTTGCAGTTGGGGGAGGACATTCAGGACACAGAGATGATCCTGGTGGACAGGACCCTCACGGACATCTCCTTTCAGAACCATCTGCTCTTGTGAGTACCTCATCAGTGTGGCTCTCCTCTCCCCCTTCTGCCCAGTGCTCTGGTGAGGTAGCTGCAGGGGAAGGGAGGGAGGGAGGGAGACGGGCCTTCCCAGTGGAGCTGTCCTGAACTCATACCACATCCATCCTTCCCCCATCCCTCCCTCGTGCCTGCCTGGACTTCCCCAGGACCATCCTCCTCTCTTCTCCTCACATTCCCACAGCACTGAGGCAGGGCCAGACTTCAAGCTGCGGCTGGAGCTGTATGGGGCCTGCATGGAAGAGGAGGGGGCCCTGGCTGGTGCCCCCAAGAGGCTTGCCACCAAACTCAGCAGCTCCCTGGGTCGCTCCTCGGGGAGGCGTGTCAGGGCATCGCTGGAGAGTGCTGGGGGTTCGGGGACCAGTCCCGTCCTGCTCCCCACCCCGGCTGTGGGGTAAGGCCATGCGTTCCCCCACTGCCCTCACATGCCTATCCTGGCCACAGGTGACCTCTGGGCCGTGGGGAGCTTGCAGAACCGACTTTGCACTGCAGCCAAGATGCACAGACAGACACAGATGGGCAGTGGCCACATGGGAGGCACTCAGAGCTACACCCAAGCCAACTGATAACCAGCAGGAGTGCAGGGAGAGCTGGGCTGTGGGTCTTCCCTTTTTTTATTGTAGCAGAGGCACTCCCATGGACAGGGCAGTGCCCTGGCTGGAGGAGGGTAGCCCGGCTCAGGAGTGGTGCCTCCAGGAGTCTGGAAGCACCCTGTGGAATACTGGGCCCCTGAGGAGCAATGTGAGAACATCTAGAGAAATGCACAGAATGCTGGTTTTGGAGACATACCCGGGTTCAAACACCAGCTCCACCACTTACCTCTGGGCTATAGATTATGGGCACATTTTAAAATATATATATTTTATTGATTTTTTACAGAGAGGAAGGGAGAGGGATAGAGAGTTAGAAACATCGATGAGAGAGAAACATCGATCAGCTGCCTCCTGCACACTCCCCACTGGGTATGTGCCCACAGCCAAGGTACATGCCCTTGACCGGCATTGAACCTGGGACCCTTGCGTCTGCAGGCTGACACTCTCTCCATTGAGCCAAACCAGTTAGGGCAATGGGCACATTTTTTAACCTCTCTATGCCTCAAGTTGCCTCATCTATTAACTAAAGAATGCCACCCACCTCCCGGGGCCTCGGTGGGAATTCGGGAGGATAACATATGTAAAAAGCACAGGAGCTGGCGGTGGGAGGAGCGCAGTGAATGTTTGTCCCCTGCTCCCATGGGGAAGGCAGGCTAGTTTTCTGTGTGGCTCTCTGAACAACGGGGCAGACCCGCTCGGCTCCATAGCTCCTGCCCTGGCTGAGGCCCACTTCTCTGCCTGCCCCGCAGTGGTCCTCGCTACCACCTCCTGGCTCACACCACGCTCACCCTGGCAGCAGTGCAAGATGGGTTCCGCACACATGACCTCACTCTCGCCAGCCATGGTGAGTTCGGGTGGGGGGAGCGCACTGGGTGGTGAGAAGAGGGGCCTTGGGATGATCCCCTTCTCATTCTCCACCCGCTCTCTGCACTTCCTCTCTCGCAGAGGAGCACCCTGCCTGGCTGCCCCTTTATGGCAGTGTGTGTTGCCGCCTGGTGGCTCAGCCTTTCTGCATGACCCAGCCGACTGCAAGTGGCCCCCTCAGGGTGCAGGTGAGGGCCCCAGGAGTGGAAGGGAGCCAGGAGAAGGCAGCGGAGAGCTGGGCCACCTGGGAATTAGAACTGAAAAGTCAAGGTCTGGGTGGGAGGGGCATGGCAAGATAGGAGGCGGGGCAGGAAGGGGCAGATTCTTCATGGAGGGCTGGGAAGAAGGGTGTTGGGAGGTGCGATTCACCCAGGAAACCTTGAGTCTCTACGCAGCAAGCTGGGGAGCGGCAGGACTGGGCACGAGTGCACGGAGTCCTGAAAGGCACGAACCTCTTCTGCTACCGGCAGCCTGAGGACGCGGACACCGGGAAAGAGCCGCTGTTGACGATTGCGATCAACAAGGTGATGGGTCCTCTGGTGGTCAAGCCACCAGGTGCTGGGGCCTGGAGCCTCCCCTTCAGGTCCCACCAGGGTGGGTGCAGACCTAGGGCAAAGTCTTCTGGGCCTCAGAGCACCACCCAACTCCAGGGCCAGGAACGATGAGGGGACCCTTCTCGCTGACCAGCATCACTGGAAAAGGGTTGTCCCTTCTAGTCACCAGCCTCAGCCAATTCTCAGGGTTTTACAACCAGTTTAGGATTTTTCATCCACCTTCCATCTTCCCTCTCAGACCCTCATTTGCATCTACTCCATCCTTTCCTCGTTTCCTCTCCCAGGCCAAGTCCAATGCCCGCTCTGTTCACCAGCCCTTTGGTTAGCTTTCCTGCTGACTTCCATGGAGGAAGTAGTGAGGGACACTGGGCCTCAGCATGCCTGCCAGCTTCTGTGCCATCCCCTGCCCACCCTTTTCCTGTCTCTATGTGCCTCTACCCCTGACTGAAGACCCTCTGTCTCATCGCCAATCCTTTCCGGCCATTCCTTCCACTCAGCTCAGTAGAAGGCAAAGGAGAGGGCTTGGTGAACGCCCCACAAGCTCTTTTTTTTTTAAAACATATATTTACCGATTTCAGAGAGGAAGGCAGAAACATCAATGATGAGAATCACTGATCAGCTGCCTCCTGCACACCTCCTTTTGGGGATCAAGCCCGCATGTACCTTTGACCAGAATTGAATCTAGGACCCTGCAGTCTGCAAGGCGTAGGCTCTATCCACTGAGCCAAACTGGTTAGGACATCTCCTCCTCTCAGGCAGGATGAGCCAGCCCGCCTGAAGTCACTGCTGACCTCTGTAACCACGGTGGAGTTGGAAGCAGACGCCTTTCTTCTCCTGCAGGATACTCGAGTCCAGGCAGGGGAACTGGACCAGACCACCAGCCGGCCCTTCACCCTGAGCATCAGTAACCAATATGGGGAGGACAAGGTGACACACACCCTTCAGACAGAGAGTCGGGGAGCCCTGCAGAGCTGGATGGAGGCTCTGTGGCAGCTTTTCTTCGACATGAGTAAGATAGGGGGCTGGATTGAACTTTGGGGAGGAACTGGCATTTGTTATTTCTTGCCGTAGGCGTGTTCCAAGAATATGTGGAAGGAGATGTAGTGGGGGAGAGGGTAGCTGGCCCTCTCAGTCCTCTCCCTCTCCACCCCCAACCAGTGTTCTCCCTCCAGGCCAGTGGAAGCAGTGCTGTGAGGAGATCATGAAAATTGAAATGCCGGCTCCCCGGAAACCACCCCAAGCAACGGCCAAGCAGAGGTCCCTGTACCATGAGATGGGTGAGTGAAAGGACGCTCTGGGAAGCTGAAGGGACGTGGGGCTGGGGGCTTCAGGGGAACCCAGGCCATGGAAACAGAAAGTACACATTGGGCCAAGCTCTGGGACGCAGGTCCCACCGAGTCCTGCTGTGTCCCTTTCTTTCCTGTGGCCTTCTCAGAGTCCCTCCCACCAAAGTTCAAAACAGAACCCCAAAGAACCAGATTCGTGTCGTGGATTTCCTTCCTAATTTCTTCTTCTCTTGTCTCCCTTTCTGCATGCGGATTCCTGTCTCTTCCTCTGACCTTTACTTGCCCGGCTCTGCTTTCATTTTCCTTCTCTCTCGCGGTATCTTCACCCACGTCCCCACTCCCAACCTGTGTCCACCCCGCCTGCTGTATCCCATGGTCCTATCAGAGCCTGGAGCTCCAGGGGGCCCAGGTGAGGGGCTGCTCCTGCAGGATAACGCAATCTCGGCTGAGATCCGGGCTTTGCTTTCCTCCTATTACAGTGACAGGTGATGGTCAGAGCTGGGTAGACCCGGGGCCTGAGCTCTGACTAGCCCCCCTCCCCTCAACCCCTTCCTGGTGCCACAGCTATTGAGCCTCTGGATGACATCGCAGCAGTGACAGACATCCTGGCCCAGCGGGAGGGCGTGAGGCTGGAGACGACCCCACCCTGGCTAGCCATGTTTACAGACCAGCCTGCCCTGCCTCGCCCCTGCTCGCCTGCCTCAGCGGCCCCAGCTCGGACCCACCCCCTGCCCTGGGGGCGCCCCAGAACATTCTCCCTGGACGCTGTGCCCCCAGACCACTCCTCCGAGGCTCCCCGCTTGGTTGCCCCTCTCCCCCCGCACCGATCCCCACGGTCTAGAGGCCTCTGCCGCAAAGGCTCGCCCCGCACTTGGCTCCAGTCACCAGTGTGAGGAAGGTGCTGGCAGCAGGATCTGGCCAGGAGAGGTGAGGACCTGTGCGTGCCGGGCTCCGAAGACGGTGCTGTCTGCAGCAGGTCGGCCAGCTTGGCCTCCCTTCCTCAGCTGGACTGGGGGTAGGTCGGGGATGGGGAGCTGAGGCCCTCTTAAGCTATGGTTGTCATGGTGCTGAGGGACTCATTTCTGGGGCTGGCTGGGACCCCCTAAACCCTTCCTGGGAGAAAACTGGAACCGACCCTGCCCTACCTCCTGCACTAACCAGCTTTGAGGATGGCACTGGAGAGCGCTGGGAGGGGAACACACCTTCCTTGTGACTCCTTCATCAACCATTAAAATTATTTAACAGCAGCCTTCAGCTGGTTCTTGACATCAGGTTGCCTCTCTGCTTGGCCTGGGCCTGCCCCGTCCCCTCTTTCCTGGAGCTCAGTTCGCCGGCTGTGAGAGATGACTTTGATCCTGAGTAATTAGACACGGATTAGGTAGAGGAGGCACTTTATAAGTGGCACAGGGAGAAAGGAGGGCTCTGTTCTCACTCACTGCTGAATCTCAGGATTTCAGTGAGGTCGTAGCCGGTCACAGCAAAGGAGCGGCCTGAGGGGTCACAGAATCGGGCACCACACAGCTGAGTGTCGGGCACACACTCACCATGACAGTGTTCCACCTGGGGGAGAAGAGGGCTGCTCAGGGCCTGCTGCCCCATGCCTGCCCTCCGCCCCCCTCTCCCCACACCCACCTCGGTGCAGCCACTCTCTGTGCGTTTGCTCAGCTTCCAGATGTGTACAAAGGTGTCCTCAGCTGCAGAAAGTAGCTATTAAAAGAAGGCAGGGAGGATGAGCGGGTGCTGACGAACTGGTCCAGACTGGAGAGCTTCACCAAGTGGCAAAGACAGCCTGTGGGGTTCCTCTCAGCATCCCCGCACCAGGAGCCCCAGGGTGTGCAGAGGTGGAGCAGACTGACCTTGCCCACCTCCGGAGCCAGGTCCAGGGCACAGATGGCCCTGGCGTGGGCGTTGATCTGGACGTGCAGAGCTCCTGTGCCAGTCTCATACAGACGCACTTGCCCGTCCCCATAGCCCGCTGCTACGATCCCCTTCCACAGCTGCATGGAAGTGCATGGCACCCTGCAAGGGCAATGCCCCACTTGGGTTTCCTCACACCCAAGCCCACTCCCCACCCTGAAGCTGCTTCAGCAAGTCCTCAGCCCCTTCGCCTCACCTACCCAAATCCGGGAATTCGGGTCAGTAATTTGAACTCGGGACCCGACCGCCAGACACAAAGCAAGCCCGAGTCATCTGCTGTCACGACGTCGGCCATGCAGTCCTGAGGGGAAAGGCAGGGTCAGCCCTTCCCTCTCTTCCCTGCTGGGTCCTGTGTACATCCCATGGTGAGTGTGTGCCCGACACTCAGGTGTGTGCTGGGAGGGGAGCCAGTATATGCATCTTGGCCTCTCGGGAAAAGGAAGATATGGAGCCCTCACAGGCTGGAAGCAGGGTTCCCTCAGGAAGCATAAAATGCTTTCCTTGCATCCCTCACAGTCTCTCCCTCCACCCTCCCCACGTTAGGAGGGATATATCACTGTACTCAGTGGGTGGATGATGAAACGGAGGCCACACTGTTATGACCTTCTGGAGGTCTTACAGTCAGCCAGTCAGTCATAACTAGGCTCGGCCTCTTGACCCCCAGCCCTGGGCAGCCAACATAGCCCGTGGGCCCAGCTCTGGGCCAGACTCTGTAAAGAATATGAATCAGAAATACAAACCCCGTTCTCAAGAGGTTTGCAACCCAAGAGTTTTTGCTGAAGATGGTACCAATTCAGGGGTTAGCTAAGGGATCAGTGAGAGCTGGAACGGGGGAAGACTTCCTGGAGAGGGTGGTGCTGCAAGTGTAGGACTTGCCCATGTCCAGAGAAGGAAGCTGCATGTGTCAGAGCTGGCGAGCATCTTAGAAGCCATCTGTCCCAACTCCTCGATGCACGTGAGCATGAGGAGTGTGAGTGGACCGCTTAAATGCCATGTAAAATACCTCCGGCTTCGTCACTGGACCTGAGGTGTTGAAGCCTAGGAAAGTGCAGCCATTTGCCCAGAGTCATCCAGCTGCATAATGGCAGAGCCAAGACTTGCATTTAGGTCTCCTGCCTCTCATGGTGGGGAAGGACCCCAGGCTCACGGGAATTAGAAGGGGCTTTCACTCACCTGTTCCTGGGCAGGCTCGCTGGCGATGTCTGTGACTGACGTCGGATGCCCCGTCAGCTCTTCACTCAGAACAATGTTGGGACCTTTGGCTGGTATGTCAAATACCAGTATCCGGCCTGACGACATTCCTACAAAAGCAGTGCGTCCTAGTCCTCCTGCGGCTCCGGCCACCACACTGAGAACTCCATCCCAGAAACCGTAGTAACAAACCCCTCTCTCACTGCCCCAACAGTCCAGCCCCTCCATGACTACCCTTATTCTACCTCACCCTGCCCCTCTGAACCCGTCCATGACTCTTTGGAGTCTCTGCCCCCCTTCACTTCCACCCTTTCCTTGAACCCTCCACAATTTCCTCACACCTTCAGCATCTTCCAGACCAAAGCCCACACCTTTATACCCCAAAACCGCCCCCCACACATACACACCAATGCCCTGCCCTTGGGCCTCTCACCTACACAGATGAAATGGCCACAGGAAGCAATTCCTCGGGCAAACACAGCCTGTACTGAGTATGAGAGGGGAGAACTATTAGAAACAGTGCTTCTTCCAGCCCCAGCAAACACTCCCTACCCACACCCAACTCAGTCCTGCAGGTACCTGGAGAGGCATCTCTGGAGTCCAGCGCATGCCAATAGACCATGACGGAGCCGTCAGACTCATACATCTGGAGGGACGAGGGCAGTGATGTCATACACTCGTGTTAGCCTTTGCCCACTGAATCCTCAAAACAACTCTGGCAGGTAGGTACTACTTTTTTCTCTCTAATATATTTTATTGATTTTTTACAGAGAGGAAGGGAGAGGGATAGAGAGTTAGAAACATCAATGAGAGAGAAACATAGATCAGCTGCCTCCTGCACACCTCCTACTGGGGATGTGCCGGCAACTGGGGTACATGCCCTTGACCGGAATTGAACCTGGGACCCTTCAGTCCGCAGGCCGGTGCTCTATCCACCATGCCAAACCGGTCAGGGCTATTTTATAGATTTTTTACAGAGAGGAAGGGAGAGGGATAGAGAGTTAGAAACATCGATGAGAGGGACATATCGATCAGCTGCCTCCTGCACACCTCCCACGGGGGATGTGCCCGCAACCAAGGTATATGCCCTTGGTTCCGGTCAAGGTACATGACCAGAATCGAACCTGGGACCTTTCAGTCCCCAGGTCGATGCTCTATCCACTGAGCCAAACCAGTTAGGGTGGTAGGTACTACTGCCTCTGTCTCTGATAAACTAAATTGTCCAAGGTCATACAGCTAGCATAGGGGCAGATATTGGAGAGGGTACTTGGAAATTTTTAAATTATTTTCAGAGAGAAGGGAGAGAGAGAGAGATAGAAACATCAATGATGAGAGAGAATCACTGACTGCCTCCTGCACACCCCCTACCGGGGATCGAGTTGCAACCCCCAGCACATGCCCTTTACCTAAATCGAATCTGGGACCTTTCAGTCTGCAGGCCAACGCTCTATCCACAAAGCCAAACCAGCGAGGGTGGTACTTGGGAATTTAAAAAGATGGAAGCAATGAGAACATTTGAGATCTTGCTCCCTGGCTTATGCTGGAAGTTTGGCTCAAACTCTTATAAGAGTCTCAAAAAAAAAAAAATAAACAGCATTTAAAAAGATGGAAGGAATGAAGATGAGAAATAAGGAAGGCTGGGCTAAGCATGTGTAAAGCTCGGGAGTGATTAGAGGCAAGTGCGGAAGGGCATGGGTCCTTGGAGAAGAGTTGAGACGACTAGTCGGAGAGGGCAGGAAGGTCCTCCTCCTACCTGTATTCCTCGATGGGAGGTGAGCACCAGCAATACTCGAAAGGGGAGGGTACACCAGTGGACCTGGAGGGAGGTGGATTAGAGTAGGGACAAGTGGTCAGCAGGGGACATGAGGGCTCAGAAGAGCAGAATTCAGAGGGTTAGGGAGGTTGGGAGAGGAAAGGGCGGGGTTAGGACTGGGTTCAGCAACACCACTTGCAACCTCATTCCTCACCTGGGTGATAAGTGGGGAGCTCACGCCAGCTCCCTCCTTAGCGCGGAGCTGGCGCTGGGCCAAGGGCACACCCTCAGGAGCAACGCTGAGAAGCTGGGCGCTGGGCCCGTGGACTACCGCGAAATGTGTGAGGTTGCAGATCGGCAGGTGCAGCACACTGAGGTTGTTGCACAGGGCGGCAGCCGAGCCCCGAAGCAGGATGGAACGCTGCCGGCGGAACATCCTAGGGGAGAGTCGCTCCAATCACCAAAAGCTCGGGGCTAAAGAGAAGACAGCAATGATTCCTACCCGAGGGCGGCGGGTGCTGTCGTAAGGCACTGGGGGAGACCCCTGAGACTGGGTCATGATGTAATGGGCGGGTCTCAAAGGACGATGTTGGGGGGGTCTGGCAAGGAGATGGCTCTCATGGTGCGAGAGTGGCGCCCCAGGGCTGAGTCAAGGACGATGGGGGAACCCTAGAGGGGGAATGGTGATGGCACAGGACCCGGTGGCCCCAAGTGCCCGAGCCAAGGCGGGTTAAGGCAGGGTGGTCTCCAGGCCCCTCCACCCTCGGTTCGGCTCCCCGAAGGCCCTGCCCGCTTAGAGGTCACACAAAGTAGCCCCTGGTCGGCTTGCCTGGCTCCAGGATTGCTCGGTCCCTCCGAATCCGCCGCCACCACCATAGAGACGACGCACTCACGCAGGCCGATGGGTGGGGCGAACCACCGGAACCTGCCGCGCGCGGCGCGGTTGCCGGGGTAACGGTGGACCGGGCGAGCCAACCAGCGCGCAGCGTGGTTGCCGGGGCGACCGTTAGGCGGCGGCCGCCGCGGCGCGGGGCGCTGTGGAAACCTGAGGCTGAAGACAGAGGCGGCGATGGCACACGAAAGCGCGGTAAGCTTCGGCTCAGCGCGGGGTGCGCCCGAGCCCCCCGGGATCGGCCTTGAAGGCCGGTGTCGGGAACCGTGGACCAGCCCCGCGATACCCGGTGCTCGCCCAGCACGCCGGCGTTCAAGATGACCGTGGAATCCACGTCCGTACTTGAGCAAAAAATCCTATGCCCACTCGCATGCTTTGTCACAATCGGAAGCTGAGGGAAAAGATCGAATGAGGTGCAGAGTCCAAGAGCAAAAAGTTACTTTGGAAACGGCTAATGGATGTAATACGCCTCTGGCATTGAGGTACCCATGTAAATGGATTAACGAGAATGGGCCAGGGATTGGGGAGAGGAGTTGCTAGATAAATTATCCATTTCCAGAGTTTCAGGAGGAAGAAATGGATTAAATAACAACAATCTTGTGGCTGCACTTGAAAATCAAATTGTTTTAAAACGAGATGATTTAAAATAAAACATTCGAAGAACCTTTGTGTAACAATATCCCTGGCCCCTCTGGTCAGGCCACATCTAGGCACGAGAGAGGCTCTAATCCCTAGACGGTTTGGCTTAGCGGATAGAGCATCAGTCTGTGGACTGAAGGGTCCCAGATTCAATTCTGGTCAAGACCACATGTCCATGTTAAGAGCTCAATCCCCAGTAGGGGGCGTGCAGGAGGCAGCTGGTTTCTATCTCTCTCCCTCTCCCTTCCTCTTTGAAACCAATAAAATATACATACATACATATATATATATATATATATATATATATCTAATCTAATATAATAAAAGAGAAACATGCAAATTTGACCGTTACCACCAGCCAATCAGAGTGGCTGTATGCAAATTAACCCAGCCACAAACCAAAGGCTTCTGTTGCAACTGCCTGCCTAGGCTGGCTGAGCCTCTGCTCACAGCCACGCCCACCAGCCAATCAGAGCGGCTGTATGCAAATTAACCCAGCCAAGATGGAG